>PVHY01005024.1:0-87367 GCA_004024945.1 Uropsilus gracilis
CACGGTGGCTGATGAAGGAATCAGCCTTCCAAATCGCTGGCCGTCTCTAGGTACCAGCTCTCCACAGCACCTTGCTACAACGCCACACTCTCCACGCTGGCCACACTTCTGCCGGCCGCCATGGCTCCTCGTCCCCTCCAGCTCACTCTTCCAGGGGGCTTTCTCCTCCAACTCCCACTTCTGGCCGCTACCCGGACGCTGCTCCTCCAACTTTTCTCTCTCGTCCTCTTGCGGCTTCTCCCGGACGCTGCTCCTCCAACTTCTCTCCCCCTCGTGGCTTCTCCCCCGGACGCCGCTCCTCCAACTTTTCTCTCTCCCCCTCTCGCGGCTTCTCCCGGATGCTGCTCCTCCAACTTTTCTCTCCCGGCTTCTCCTCTCCTCCTTTTTAAACTGCCACCAGCCAATGGGAGCAGAGTACCTTGTTAAATGCTACAACCTGGAGTGGGGGGGGGGGGGTTTAGGGCCACCCAGTTTCAGTACCACATTTCCGAGACAGCTCCCACAGCTCACAAGTTTTTCCAACATGCTTCCCCGGGCTCCTCACTGGCCCGGCTGGGGTTGGAAGCCCACAGCTAGGCTTCCTTTCCTGCCCTGCTGCCTCACATGGCAGCGGCAGCTCTGAGGCCTCTAGCCTCCCTGCTGCTCCTCTCTGCTCCTTACTTCTCCATTCTCCTCTCTGTCCTCTTCTGTTCTCTTCTCTACTGTTCTGTTCTCTTCTCTCTTCCCTTCTGTTCTCCTCTCTGCTCCTTCCTTCTCAGTTCTCCTCTGTTCTCTTCCGTTCTCTCTACCCTATTCTCTTCTGTGTTCCTTTTCTGTTCTCTCTACTGTTCTTTCTCTTCCCCTGTCTTTATCTCTGTCCCCTCCCTGATCCTTTAATCCTCTTTTCTCTTGAGAAGGCTTAGCTTCCCTTCTCCAAATCACCACCCACCAATGCTAACAATAGCTATTTTAATACATCAACACCAGCACTGGGGGCCACAGTCCCCTAATATTGTGACTATAATCAATCCCTCTGAACTGTACACTTAGCATGGCTAAAAGGAAAATGTTATGTTATATAATAATATAAAAAATGGGGGACAGAGTCATTGGATAGGTCTCATTGCACTGATTTATCTTGAAATGACTAGTATACAAAGAGTATTTAGAATTCCAAAAATACAACTACAGGTGATGTCCTTAAAGGATTGTGGATTGAGCCGAATTCTAGAAACCACATTGTTCCCCAGTTCAGAGACATTTATGTGTAAAGGACCAGAAGAAGACTTGGAAACCTTGAGCATTCTGCCTTGTTTTATAGATCTCTTAACTTCCTGGTAACAAAGTTGAATCTGGAGACCAGTAAACACTTCGAGGTTTATTTAGTAGATTATCTAGAGTCAAAGTTCTCTTGTGCATTCTTTGAAAAATAACTGAGTGTCTCTTTTATACCAAGACCTGGAGTGGCTATTTGGATGCCAAGGCAAATAAAACTCTGGCTGTCCTCCAGTTTCTCCATCCCCAGGAAGAGGACTGAGCGGCTTAACAAGGATTCTGAGGCAGGTTTGGAGAGTCTGAGAGGTTCTGAGAAAAGGTTTAACTGGGAGCCGGTAAATGGAGTACAGTGTCTTTGTAGAAACTGCATGCAGAGAACAGGATGAAAACTGATAAGGGGAAAGAGTTCAATATTAAGAATCTTAATTTGGGTCAAAAAAAACAAGGAAAAGTTCTGAAGAGTTCTAATTTCTTGGGGCACTAAGGAAATCTCTCCATACTCCTCTAAGTTCTACTAATCTGACAGATAAGCAATTAGCATCAAATAGATTTCTAAGAGAAAAAGCCATAGAGAAATTTTAATAATAACATGTATACCTCCTATATACATGGGAGAAACCCAACATTACTAACATGGAAGAAATCCAACATGACTAACTCATCTATGTGACTTTAGGTGCTAACTTAAATAGCTTAGTTAAGATAAGAGAAGGGGGGTTTTAGAAATTCAGTTAGGGTGTTTACTGGGGAAGGAACAGCTGACCCAAGAGATGTAGATTTACTTCTGCCTTCTCCCTTGAAAAGAAATGAGGAAATGAGGTCTTCCTGGGAAAGACTTTCACAGAGACAAATTTGCATATAAATAAGTATAAAAGAGCAACTTCTACCCAGTCTTCAGTCACTCCCATGAAATCTCTTGCCAAAAAAGACTATTTTATCAGAGTAGAAGACTTTTGATCTCTGACAGATTCAAGAAGTAAGCAGAAAACACTCTGTTTTTGCAAAAGTGTTAATAAGGTGTACCAAAATATTACCAATGAGAATTCACTCAATTTTACTTTAAAAAATTATCTACTGTATTTCTTACAATAAGTACACATTTTTTTCTTATAATAGAACAATCAATAAAATACTTCTCATTAAGAAATAATAAAAGAAGAGGGAGAAAGAGGTGAAGGAGGAATAGAACAATAGGAAAGACTAACAGTGTAATCCAAGAAGGGGAGGTTCCATATTCCCTGCCCCACCTAATGAAGGGTGGAGCTGAGTAGAGAGGGGAAGAGAAACCTGCCTTGGGAAAGAAGACTTGGAGAGAAAACTTGGAGAAGACACATGGAGTAGAGAGATGTGTGAAGAAGATGCATCATTCATTTCTTGCCTTTAGACTTGCATCAGGGACCTGGAAGGAGATATGTGGGTAAGAGATCTATGGAGAGGTTGACAATGGCAACCATTATCTTTATTTTTTTTGATTTTTCTCTTTTCCTTCCAGACTTACTTGGCCTCTTCTGAGCCTTTTTTATGGTTGCCCTCCAGAAGGTGCCTTAGATTTGTGGCAAGTTTTCAGGATTCAGTAGCCCCACTTTGGGCCAACCCTGTTTGGGTGGGCATTTACCCACAAGAAAATGGATAACTTTGGGTGTTTCATTGGGAAACTTATTCTTTCTCTCCCTTCTTTCTTTTTGCTGTGCATACCAATTCTATTAAACTTTTTTTCTATTGATGGTATGGCTTTTCTTCACTCAGAGAATAGCAGAGCTTATTTAGAGGGTGAAAATTTGGGAATTCTGAGGTACCTCTAAATCTGCCACTACCCAGATATCTTTGGAGTAGTGTCATCTTTTAAAACCTGTGTCATTGTGATACTTTCTGCTAAAATCCTCCAATGGTTTTCCATAGTAAGCATAGTGAAATTCTAGTCCTGGGACAATCTACCTGTCTTGCCTATCCCTCCTACCTCCTTACCCTCTACTCTCTCTGTGCCTCACTGAGCTCCACCCACACCCCAAATCTTAGCTTGGTCCACTTCTTCATTGCTTTCAGCTCTCTGATCATGTATAACCGTGGAGTATTTTCTAACTCTCGCTCTTAATTAGCTGTCTTTATTTTTGTTTCACAGCACTCACAGTACACCATCTGATATTATCTTAACTGCTTTCTCATGGTCTTTTATAAACTCTAGGAAGACTTTGTCACTCATCTCTATCTCCCAGTGCCCAAAAAGTATATCTGGCACAGAAAATATACCCAGTCAATATTTGTTGATTGAATAAAACAGAGTATTAAGTCAATGTGTTTATAGTCCCAAAGGTCAGAAAGCACATGACCTGGTATTATAAAAGCCAGGAAAAAAACTTTCAAAATTATTAATACATTTGCAAAGAGATACTTCAAGGATCAGGACTGGAGTGGCAGCTGCTCTCATCCTCAAAGAAAATGCCAGCATTTTACCCTTACAAAGCATCCAAGTGGAAACAATTCTATGAGTTGTTGGATATGTGGGACTGGAACTCTAGATGTGAAGTTGGGACTCATCCAATTTGATGTGAAAGATGGGTCTCCCCAAAAGTTTCAGGAAAGGTCTTCCTAAGGTGGGTCTTTTGGCATGTGAGTTATTTTAAACTGACATCAATCAAAGCCCTGCAGATTTATAAGAAAGTTTTATCACTTCCTTAACTACCTGGAAAAATAAAAACTGAACTCTTATACAAAATTAGGATTTTTTCCAATTTTTAAGGATTTTTCCTAATTTTTCCTAAGACCAGAAATAATCTATCAAAGTACTTCTATAGCAGGGCAGTTATCTAACCACAGAGTATCTGAACTTTATCATATAAGTCATCTCTCTTCTTGTCATGTGAGTTCCTCTCCTCTCTTCTTGAAACCCCAGACCCCTATTCCATTCCTTAGCTGAGGAGATAGACATTCACTCTGTCCCTCTGGTATCCACATTGTTGTGAATACTGCATATGCATTCAATGTAATTAAATTTATGTATTATAATTAAATTTGGCTTTTCTCCTACTAATTGGGTTGATGTTAATTTGATTGCTTGACCAACCCAAGAAGGTCTTAGAAGGGTAGTTGGAAACCCAAAAACAGAATTGTCCTCCTCTAAATTACAGCTTTTAATATGTCTTAAAAGTCACTAAAAATTCTTTCATCTTGTCCTATCTAATTTCAGATTTCAAGATTAATTATAATTTTCATGTTGGTTTGTTTTTTTGAGTATAAAAATATTTTCTCTGCTTTTCTATTGTTTATCTTTTCAAATGGAGCCATTCAGGTCCTCGTGGAGGAATTGAGAAAAAAAAACTTTTTCATTACAGAAAGGAAACTTCTCTTGCTTCCAAAAAGGAGTATACAAATTGGTGGAGTCTTTGCCATCCAGGAAGAAATAAAATCTATTTTTTTCTATGCTGAATATGTAGGCTTTCCTGAGAATTATTAAGAAAGAAAAGAAATTCCTCATTATATTCAAGAAAACAAGGTGGGTGGGTTCCCAGCAGTTATACTGAAGTCATTTGAGAAAATCCAGCCAAGATTCTCATTCTTTCTATAGAACTACTCAAAGTGGCATGGCTGATCCTGAAATCCAGAAATATGATCTCAATATGTGCTTCCAATTTCCATCAGCACAAGGAGTATACATGCTTCATTAAATTGGATTAAGTGACCTTCTGAATCGGTCAGCCAAGTCTTCGTTACCACATAAACAATGCTAGCTTTCTGTACACAAAATAATTTTTAAATATTTAAAGGAAAGAAGTAAAAGGAGCTTTATTCTGAGAACAAAGATGAAATGGCCAATGGTCTACAGGATCTGGAGGTAATAAGAATGTGACAGGGATATGGATAAAAGAAAAGAGGAAAGACACCATTTTAGCAACCAGAGAAGATACCTGGAGAAACAGCACCATAAGGGCACGTGTTCCTCTTGCCAGCTTTATACAGGGCTAGAGTTGCTTCTTCTTTGGGCAAGAAACTTTCCCTCAGTACTTATACCACAAAACCTAGTCAGCTACAGGAACAAATCCTGAGACACAAGACACAAAGGCTTGACAGCCACTTTTTGCACTCTTGAGAATTCTGGGGTTTCCATAAACCCAGTGGGAATCTTGGAAGATTATTCTAAATTATCAGTGTGGCATAATGTAATCAACTGCCCTTATAGGAGGAGGCAGAAGGATCAGAATCAGAAAGAAAATTACTTAGCTATGGGAGCAGGATTGGATTAATGAAGAAAGAGCCACATGCCAAGGAATACAGGAAGTCTGGAAATGGCAAGGAAAGAGATTCTTCTCTCAGAGGTTCAAGCATCTCTGCCAATACTTTGACGTTGGCCCAGAGAAACTGATTTTGAAGCTCTGATCTTCAGAACTGTAAGATAACAAATTTATTTTGTTTTAAATTTTTAAACTATTTTCATCACAAGAAAAAAATTCTTAACTATACATAGTGATGAGTGTTAACTAGATTAATTGTAAACATTTCACAATATATACAATTACTGAACCATTATATTGTATACCTGAAGCTTTTATGCTATATTTCAAATTTATCTTTTAAAAAAGAAAATGAATATAAGATGTTACTTTCTCCCTCTTTAAGATTACAGCTAAGAAATTTCTTTTACAGTTTGTTCATTATTATTTACAATTTATATTGAGAATATTTTCACATTGGCATCAAAATGTCATGCTCAAAATGTAATAAACACACCATAGAAAATGTTGATGATGATGAATAAGTTTATTATCTTGTGGGAAGTGAAGGGAGATGATCATCTACCCCTGTCTGGGTTCTTCTTGGATTGAGAAAAATAAGATTAGTTTGATTTTGTATATATGGGAATCCACAGAGACATGATGAGTCCTAGGAAGAAAAGGTAAATGAGATATATCCTGAATTAAAGACTGTTTAGGGGATGGATGATTGAAGAGAAGGAGGCTAAAATGAAGGGTAGTTGCTCTGTGTTTAGATGTTTGCGTTATCAGACTGGTAGTTTATTCAGATAAAAAGATTATTTCTAGGTAAGACCTCCCTCCAACCATTTTCATTCTGTTAGGTAACTAAGGGTGATAAACCTTTCTCTTGAGATTTCAGGAGCTCAGTTGATTTCAGCACAAAATAATCCACACATCAAAGTGACACTTCCTGAAAGACCAATACTTAATTTGATTCTAGTGACAAGTTTCATAACTGTAAACATATGTCAAATCTATCACTAGAATCACCAAATCTCTACAAATGACTACCTTCTGTATCAAGAAGATGGGGGTCATTAAGTATCTTTATCTCTTATCAAAGGAGAGGGAAGCAACTTAAATCTGTAAAGTAGCCATATTGTTTGTTGTGCCATCCCTGGTAAACTGTCATAGCTGGTTTTCCCCTTCCTCCAACATCTGTTGTCCTCAACTTAAGATGTTATTCAATGAGACAGCTCCAGCCATTTTGTTGAGTTATCAGTTTTCTTGGATCTCTCTCAGATAGACAGACAGACAGATAGATCATATATGTTTATTAAGCAATTTTTTCTTTTGTTAAACATTTTTAATAGGGATATCTCAAGCTCCTACAGGGGAAAGTTTTCTTCCCCACAAAATTCTTTCAATAAATATAAAATTAAAAGTTTGTGGTTAGAAAAATGTGATAAAAACATTTCTAAAACAAATGGATGATGCACACGTGTCAAAGTTTCAGTCAACTCATTAGTGAGAAAACCTGTTGGGTGACAATGCAGGTTTTAAAAGAATATGTGAAAGTCAACTATTATGAGTGTGTATGTGAAATTTTGACATTGATAGAGCTATTTTAAATGGAGCTGGGGCAATAATTTCAGAGGAATTGCCTCACACAGATTGTTCCAAACTGCCAACATTGCAAGAGTTTCCAAGAACAGGAAAATCCTGTTTCTCTGAACAAGAAAAGGGCTGATAAAGTAAATTTTTATCTAACTTTACCTTGTGACCCCTTCACCAGACCATGACCTCATCCCTTTTTCTCTCCATAAAGACCCTTGGTCTTTTTCCCTTCTTGGGACACAATTTGGATTTCTACATGAACTACAAGTTCTTTAGGACAAATAATTACAACTTGCCTTGTATTTTGTAAGTTTTAAGTTAATAAGTGAAAGAATGAATACTGAAAAAAGATACCTAAATTAGTTAAAAACTGACTCATGAGCTACAAGGCAATAAACCCAATCTTTGGGGTAATCTTTTCTGTAAACAATCTTTTCTGTAAAGAATAACATCTTGCCTTATCACTTTTCTACCAGTTAATCGTTAACTTGCTGGAATGGTAGAAAGACTGGCTCTAAATTTGTCTGCATTATAGCCTCAGAGTCTAAGGATCTTCTGTGGGTTTGTTGAACACTAAAGTGTCATGCAAGTGACTTCCTCCCTGATTTCCACATTTCATGGAGTTTTCCTGAGCATTAGAGAAGCAATCCAACCATATAAACCATATATTAACAAAATATTTTCTAGGAATAGTTACTTCTTAGATGTAGATTTTAACAGAGCCTTTAGTATTGTGGTGCCTGGTAAAGAAAATTTCTTTTCCTGACTATAAAATGCTATTGATGGGGTACAGGATAGGCTAACACAAGATACTCCATTTTAATGTGTCAAGTATTTTGAGCTAGTATCAATCAATCAATCAATCAATGCCTAGGAAGAATTCATGACCACCCCTTTTTTCCAAAAGAATTTAGATACAAGGTTTGTTCCAAGAAAGAAATTATCATCCTAGATTATTACAATACAATAGGGGCCAGGTGTGGTAGATAAGGAGGAATCTGACTGAATTTGTTAATTAAAATTCCTTTCTAGACCATTGTCTCTTTTTTCCCTATTGTCTTTTTTTAATCTTCCTGTAAATTACCTTTCTAACCTTAGAAGTCCCAAAATATTGGCGTTCTTTCTGAATCCAGTATAACATATATACCACCATTTTGTCTCACGCTCTTCGGTATATCTATGCCTATCTAGATTTCCCATATATAGTTATTTTTTTCCTCTTGTCAATCTGATTTGATTGAATCTGTTAAATTGCTTATGAAATAGTAAGCCTAGAAGAACCAATAAGAGGAAGGAGAATTTCCTTTTCCTTAATGGTTTAATTACTGGGTTGTGAGCAGAAAGGTAACATGATCTAGATGTGTTTTTAAAGGACTCCTTTGTTTTTATGCCGAGATGAGTCTCCCAGAGCAAGAAAGAAGTCAGTAGACCTATCCCAGAAGTATAAGCAGAAAGATGGTGGCTCACAAAGATGAGAACACAAGAGAGGTAATATGCATTAGATTCTGATTTATCTCTGAGGTGGTGCCAAATACATTTCTGATGTGATTTCTGTAGTTACATAAAATAAGGTCAGAATCACTACTTTGTTCTTTAGTCAGAGACATTTAATAATACAAAACTTTGTTTCTTGGAATGTTTATGACCCTGAGGCTTGACCTGAGGATCAAAACTGATGAAGACATTATCAGCATCCCAAGAAATTGGGTGACAAAGCAAGCAAAGCAGGGTATTTACCTAAACTTATAAGTAGGAGTAGCTGGTCCTTTAAACCCAGCCTCTCCCTGAGTTCATTCTCAGCCTGCACACACAATAGCAAGACTAAATCACCTCAAAAGATGCAAAAACAAAATTTGTTTACTAAAAAATATATATAGACAAGAGTCATGAAGGGTACCAGGGACCCCTTTGATTATTTACCACACAGTACAGTCTCTGTCCAAAAAGCTGCATGTGGTTCCTTCAGTTACATGCATACAGAAGATGGTATCTGCCTACAGTAGGAGATTTAGATCAAACAAAGAAATAAAGATGGTGGTGATAGGGGTGCTGTGGTGAAACTGGGGGGTGTGGCCCCAGTGTGATAGCGCTGCATTAAGATTGCAGCCATTGTGCCCTGGTGGGCGGAGACTTGGAGAATGGAAGCCAAGCCTTCTCGCAAGAGGAGCAGAGTGAAGGGATTTAAGGAGGAGAAGAGAGAAAGAGAGAGAGAGGGCAGAAGTGAGAGAGAGAACAGAGGAGCAGCAGGGAGGCTGGAGGCCTCAGGGCTGCCTCTGACATGTGTGGTAATAGGGCAGGGAAGGAAGCCATTCCGTGGGCTTCCATCCCCAGCCCAGGCCTGTGAGGAGCCCAGGGAAACATGTTGGAGAAACCTGTGACTTGTGTAAGCTGACATGGAAATGTAGTACTTGAAAATTTGTTTTAATTTTTAAGCTGTGAAGTTTGGGAATTATCTGGAGACCTAAAGAGAATTTGGTGTGCTGTGTTTTCATGGTGAAACATCTGAAGTGGTTACTGTTGTTGTATAGAGTGAATCTTGCTGGTTTCAGGCCACTTTAGAGTTGAATGTTGGATCTGTGCCTTTTGGAGGAGGATTGACAATGCCATTTTGGTTTCTTCATTTGACTTGAAGGTGGGGCAGCTGCCATTTTGTGGACACATGTGGCTAAAGACCCATGTACAGTGTTTTTAGAACTAGAGACTGAACTGGTTGGTAAGATAATCAAGGAGGGTCCAATGTATGCCCAATTACTTTTGTTTATTTTGTCTTTTTATGAATAAATCTGGTCTTGTCCCTTTTTAAGATAGTGTGATCTTGCTACTCTTTGTGTGGGCTGGGTTGAACCTGGTGAGTGCCCGGATTTAAAGGGTCAGCTGTTCTCACTTGTAAGTTTAGTCAAGTATACTGCTTTGTTTGTTTTCTTATCCAATTTCAGTGTCATCAATCTGCCTCCAAAAGGCACAGATCCAGCTCTTTCTCTGCTTCAATCCTAAAGTGGCCTGAACCATGAAAACAGTAACAGCAACCAATTCAGACATCTCTCACTGAAAACAGCACCACTTTAAGTTTTCTTCAGGTTTCCAGACAAATTCCAAGCTTTTTAGTTTTTAAGTTAAGGCAAGTTTCCAAGTACCAAATTTCCAAGTCGGCTTACACAGGTCACAATTTTCTCCAGCTTGCTTCCCCAGACTCCTCACTGCCCCAGGATGGGGATAGAAGC
This sequence comes from Uropsilus gracilis, assembly GCA_004024945.1. Classification (NCBI taxonomy): domain Eukaryota; kingdom Metazoa; phylum Chordata; class Mammalia; order Eulipotyphla; family Talpidae; genus Uropsilus; species Uropsilus gracilis. The sequence continues at coordinate 10,280 of PVHY01005024.1, forward strand.
CCATAGCATGGTTTCCTTCTCTGCCCACTGCTGCACATGTCAGCTGTAATTGTAGGGCCCCACAGAATCCCTGCTGCTCTTCTGCTTTTTGCCCTCACTCTCCAACCGCAATGTTTCCTAAAATCCCCCTCTCTCTGTCTCTTGCATGAGAAACCTCCACTTCCCTTCTCTGAGTCTCAGCTCACCAGGGCAAAATGGTGCAGCCTTAATGCAGCATTACAAAGGTGGGGTCATAGACCCTAAATTTCACCACATCATCCCTAGCACCAACACAAGCTGGGCACTAAGGATTTGTACAACTGTAGGTGAGCCTACAATTACCTTGGCCAACTATCTTCTTAACTTCCTACTTTGTTGTTAACTCCTAGCTTCTCTGTGATTTTTCCTGTTATAGGACCTGGTCCCAAAGAATGAATCCTTTGCTCTTGAGGAAAAGAATTCATCAGAGTAGGTTTAGTTGAACCAGACAAAATTTTCTCAGAGATTAATTCATGAGTGAACCAGTATCAGAAACTTGTCCTTGAAGGGAGTTCAGAAGAGATATTTAAAAGGTAGGTCCATGAGGTAAGGCAGAAGGGGGCAGTTTTCATAGTTCACTCTAGATTGGGCTATACCTAGACTCAGGTGTGTGCAGACAGGTTACAATCCAACTGTACATTGAGGCTCCCAACCTCTTCTCGCTAAGAAATTGGGAGATAATCATTAGTCAGGAGCTAATGCATTTTGTCTAGCATAGTACCTTATGGTCAATGGGTAGGTCAAATGATCTTGACAAGGCTCTAACATATATAAAGTTTTCACCTACTTGAAAAACAATGTAGGCTAAATTTTGAATTTTAATTATTTTTATTTATCTAAATTTGTTCCAAAAATATTTTCCACAATAATGTACTTTTGACTACAAAAATACTCTAACATTTATAATTTATAATTCATAAACATTTCTTTATTCTCTAAATTTTAGAGAATTCATAATTGTTTTATGACTTCTTTTCCTGCAGATTCTGTTTTTGTGCTATAAACATCTTCATACATATAGCTGTCTTTTCTTATTTTAAATTTCTTCTGTGAAATAAAACTCCAGTTGTGAAAATACCAAAGTGGGTCAAAGTATATGAATGTATTTTTGTCTCTTGATATATAATCCCTACTGGATTGTAGGATACTTTTGAAATTATTATTCCCAGGAGACCCCTCTGTTAGCTGGTCATTTTCTGGCTCAGCTGTACACTTGGCAAGAATAACTGCTAAGGGCAGAAAGTACCATGTCACTATTGGTTCAGTCTGAATTTGAGGGTAAGGTGATCTTCAAGGGGAATGGAGACATCAGAGGCTGCCACTGGAACTGTACTCTTTTACAAGGAAGACATGAGTTGAATAGAGGCAAACATAACATCTTGTTCGTGAGGGCTCTAGAGAGTGCCACCCATTATCCCTATGTAGTAGCATGACCCATGGCCAGAGGTTAGAGACAAAATGAGAATTGTAAGCAGGAATCTGATGATGCAAGGTTCCCAAGATCCCACATGTGCTGTGGAACAAATTGTGCCCCTCCCCACAAAATTCATATTTAATGTCCTAGTCCTCAATGTAATTAGTCATATTTGAAAATAGGGTCATTGAGAGATAATTAATGTTAATTAGATAGTTAGTGTGGGGTTCTCATTCCATAGAAATGGTAATCTATGGATTACCATAGGTGTGTGCCACCACACCTGGCTATTTTTTTTTTTTTTGAGACTAAGTCTCACTATGTGGCCCAGGTAGTCTCGAACCCATGGACTCAAGTGATTCCTAGCCTCTACCTCCCAAGTATCTGGGATTAAAGGAGTGCATGCCACCATGCCTAGCTCTTGGTAATGTTATAAAAAGAAAGATCTCTATCTCCTTCCCCCTCTCTCTGTATACAACAGAAGTAGGGCCCTGTGAGGTCTAAGCAAGAAGGTGGCTATTTGCAAGCCAGAAAGAGAGTTCTCACCAGAAACCAAATCAACTCACACCTTGATCTGGGACTTCTAACCTCCAAAGCTATGAGAAAATTAATTTCTGTTGTCTAAGCTACCCAGTCCATGTCATTTTGTTATGGCAGCTCAACTTGATGAATACAGCTTGTCATGTTAAAGCATAGAAATCTCTAGGCAGTGAAACATGATGGATGTGATGACAGGAAGTTGCTATTGCTGAAGCAAATGGGCTTGGAAGAGAGTCCAGATAATAAAATCAGGAAGGTGAGGAAATTCTAAATTTTGCAAGACCATGCAAAACCTTTATAAGGAGGGCTTGGAGGAATAAAAGGATTTCACTCAATGGTTGATATAAATTACTCTACTTGAGGGTATTGGACAAGGAGAAAAGCAGAGAGACTAATAATAAAGCAAGAAATGATATGGCATGGACCAGGATAGTAGCAGTGGGATGTGAAAAGTAATCAGACTTTATATATATTGTGCAAGAAAAACAGGTTTTACAAATGGGTGATATATGAGGCATGAGAGAAAGTGACAAGTTAAGAATTACTCTGAGGTTTTGGTTTTGCACAACTGAAAAATGACATGGGGAATAGAAAAGATAAAGAAAACTCAAGTGGAGAAAGGAATTTTTTGCTGGAAGGTAGGTCAATTAGTAGCTGAGTTTAGGACACACTAAGTTGAGATGTTTGTCACAGCTAAGGGAGATGATGAATGGATTGGTGGATATGAATCTGGGATTTAAAAGAGTGATCAGGGCAATTGTTATCATTGTGGTCCAATGATGACCTGAATTAACAAAGTGGATCAGTCAGTAGAGTCATAAACTCACCAATGAAGTTAGTATAGAGATTAAGAAGCAGGGACTGAAGACATCACTGTCTTCAGTTACTGTCCATCTCTTCCAAACTCCATTCGGTACAGTGGATCCTTGGCAATCATCTTGTTCAACATCACTCCAGTCCCACCTATCCATATCATTCCTCATGGCCAATTTGACCATCTACATAAGGCCAATCAAGTTCCTTGTCACAGGGAATTGAAAGTGAGAGTGCAAATAAATTAATTCTCCTCATCATATAAATTTGTGGGTTTTTTATTAATTTTTTATTTTGTAATTATCATATGACATTGGTCATGTTTGCATGGTTGTATTGTATCCCTTATTCCCCATCACACCCCTCCCACAGCCCCCTTCCCTTTCTGATCACTCCAGGTTTTCTCATGCCCACTGTTGGTCTGTTTTTGGCCTGTGGGAATTTTCTTTTTCATTTTCATACTATGCTCTTTTTCCCCCTAGGTGAGGACTTGCACTTCTGGACAGCAACAGACCAGGCTGCTCTGATCTCCAGGAGTAGCTGAGGTACAGTCAGGCCGAGCACATCGAGAACTTGTAGGGCAGATGTGGTAGTTTGTGCGGAATCACTTCTGGTGTCTGTCTCCTGTTGCTGGTTCTGTGTCTTCTGGGATTGGAATGTAACACCTGTTGCTGGTTCTGTGTCTTCTGGGATTGGAATGTAACTCCCAGCCAATGGCGGCTGGGTATTCACTGCTGGGGCAGACTTTTCCAGGTGGTTCGTTGAGCTCCTCTCCTCTCTTGTCAGAAGTTCTGCCGTGGGACCACAGCCACTTGTGGTGGCTTTCTTCCCCCATTGATTGGCAGAGGAAGGAGCCTCTTCAACACTGCTCATTGCTGTGGTCTGGGGGGTGGAAGGGAGGTTGACTCCCCAGTGCCAGAGATGTGGCTCCTTGGTTTCCAACACTGAGCTTGTCCCACCCAGGCTGTGAGTTCAGCATATAAATTTTGAAATAAAACCTACAACACATAAGTTTGATGTGCTTAGAGTGAATATTTTGCCCTTTCCCTCTACACTGGAAAAGAAAATAAAGAGAAAAAAGATGTATAGAATGGGAAAGGAGGTAGGGAAACAGTGAACCAAATCGTTCTCTGTATCCTTGTGTTACAACCCCCATTTTACAACCAGCTTAAGAGTCTTAAATAAATGTCATGCAGAACAAAAATGTCCTCTCAAGATCTTCTCCCTGAAGTATCCCAAGATCCTAGATCATATTTCATTTCTAGGCCTCCCCAAAAAGATCCTATATCATAGAACTCCCAAATTATCTCACATTTACAAAGCTAGAAGGCAGTTCTAGAGTTCTTGAGTATTCAGGCTTGTTTGTCCACTGGGCATGACCTCTGGTTAAAGAAATGACCCAATGCAGGATGTGACCTCTATCAACCTCAGCTTCACCACTTTTAAAATGAGTTTATACTTAGAAATTCTATCACCCTTCCAACTTTAAAATTCCATGATTCTAGCCAAACAAATACAAAAGTAAATTTAAAAAATCTTTGTTTTGTGGTTCTGGTCACTGGCATTAGGAGTATTTCTCCCAGTCGATGTTCGTGTAAAAAGTTTCTTGGTCAAGATACAAAGATATACCTGGAGAATTAAGCATAAACCACTGTGTCCCAGGAAAACACGTTTACACCTGGCAAAAGAATATTGCTCCAGAAAAGAAAATGATGAATCCAATGGACTAAAAATTGACCAATAACTGGCAGTGAAAGAAGAGATGGAGTGACCAGAGGGGTGGGAGGGGAGGGAGGGGAAAAGGGAAGGGAGAGGAGCAACTAAAAGGCAAGAAAAAAAGAAATGTAGGCAAATATAATTTTAAAAAGTTAAAAAAGGAAAAAAAAGATTCAACATATAAACAAGAGGGTTTTTTTTTTCCCTTAATGCTTTCATCGCTGTTTTCAAAATTATCACATTGACTGGTGGCAGCTGATTCATCTTCATTGGCTTGGTGCACCTCCCCCATCCTCAGTGTTCATATCCATCACTGGCACTTTCTGCTGAGTGTCAACTCCAACAGCTGCACCAAATAAAAAAGCAAGGCTGAAGAACAGACTCTTGATGCTTCTTTCACCAATATGTACCCAGTGTCTAATGTTAAACATATAGGAAGTGCTCAATAAATATTTGTGGAATGAATAGGCCAAGGAAGCTAATGAGAGCTGAATAAACAGCCAGAAAACCACCACAGGAGGAATGACTCTGTGCCTAACCTGTTATCTGACTCTTGATATTTACATAAATTCTCCCAGCTGCATCTCAATTATTGACCTTGGATTTACATAATATGCTTCTAGCTCCTCTTTCTTGCCGTCCAGTGTTTGAGCACTGAAACCTTGATTTCTAATCTGATGCTTCAACTTTGTGCTTTGTATTTTGACTCTTCCAGTCTTCTCAATGTGGGCTAGCCAACAGAATGGAAGCAGGTATCTTTCTTAGCTCACTGACTGATCATAAGTTGTTCCTCTGCCTGAAACCCCTTCTTCCTTGATAAATCTTCTTAGTCAATCTACAATAACTTTCATTCCACTGTCTCCTACCAGAAGCCTTCCTCAATTTCCACAGTAATAGTTGGCACCTCTCTGTGTTTGCATAGTCTTGCTCATGGAGAAATGTACATAAGGTCATTTACATGTGAATCCTATATGCCCTCCTGTATTCTAGTGTGCCAACAAGAAAGGGATGATGGTCCAGTTGATGCTGTGTCCCAGAACTTAGCGTGAAACCTAGTGTAGTACCTGAAAGAAGGTACCATTGTACCTTGTTGGACTATAATTCTAAAGGGATGTTTATTGGAATAACACAGATCATTATGTAAGCTAAGCAGGTAGAAAGCTGAAATCTGTTGAAACTGCAAAGGGCTTGCAATCCCAAGGACCAACCAAAATACTTCCATAGGTGCCAGAGAAAGACATTCTGAGCTACACTCAGCCAATGGAGGCATCAACTCCATATATGCTGGAATAGTGGCCAAAAGGCATACAGAATAGGAAAATCTGAACAGCCACCAGATAATTAGAATTCCACTAAGATAAACTGATTTGATGCTTCATTTTCTTTCCCCATAGAAGCACCTGGAATGAAATGATAATGCCTGATTTCCCAGCACCCAGGGAAGAAGAGTCTTCAATATTTCCAGCTTCAAAGGCATGCTCTCTCTGTAAACTATAAAGAAAAGACATCCTATATTTTTTACAGAATTTCATTATTTATCTGTGAAGATAGAGAAACTGTCTCCCTTTAGATCATAATATATACCCCATAGGCATAAAGGGGCACAAAACATAAGTGAATAGTGATGAGAAAGCAAAGTCCCAGCAAGAAAGTCCCAGCAAGAAAAAGAATGTGGGCTCCTGCTCTTCCAAGGGTTTTTTTCCTTTTGTTCTGTTCTCTTCAGCCCTCCTCAGGGCTTATCCCCACTCTAAGGTAATTGCTCCTTTACCTAAATAAGTCTTCCACTGTATCCGTGGAAGAGTTTCCTACTGCTGGTTTTCCAAATTACCACAAACTTAGTGGCTTAATTCAGTGCAAAGTTGATAGACGTGCTGTGGCGAAATTGGGTGGCTGTCGCCCTCAGCATGCTGGTACTGCATTGGAATGACAGCCAATGTGCTCTGGTGGGTAGAGACTTGGAGAAAGGAATTTAAGCCTACTCTTGAGAGGAGAAGAGAGGGGAGTTTAAGAAGGAGTGGCTGGAGAGACACAGGGAGAGAGAGAGAAAGAAAGATATGAAGAGGAGGAAAACAGAGGAGCAACAGGGAGGCCAGAGGACTTGGGAATCCACAGCCATGCTGTAGGCTTCCATCCCCAGCCTGGGTTGGTGAAGAGCCTGGGGAAGCATGTTGGAGAAACTTGTGACCTACGTAAGCTGACTTGGTTTGCTCTTGTTGCTCTTGTATCAAGTGCATCTTAGTGGTTTCAGGACACTTTAGAGTTGAAGCTAAAAGAATGTTGGAGCTGTGTCTTTTGGAGGAGGATCAACAAATGCCATCTTGGTTTCTACATTTGGCTTGAACTGAATAGCTGTGTCATTGGAAGAAGGAGCAATGATCCCATCTTGATCCCTTCATCTGGCTTGAAGGTGGGACAGCCACCATCTTGTGGGCACATATATGGCTAAGGACCCATGTGCAGTTTTTGGACTAGAGACTGGGTTATGTGGTAAGATTACTAAAGGGGTCCTTTTTACCTTTAGTGACTTTTGTTTATTTTGTCTTTTTAATGAGTAAATCTGTTTTTCCCTCTTCTTAAGGTTAATGTGGTCATACTAATGCTCATGTGGAAGTTAAAAGTCCAGCAGTGAGTCTTGCTGGGCTAATAACAAGGTGTGTTGCAGCACTATTTGCAATAGCCAAAAACTGGAAATAACCTAGGTGCTTATTGATGTACAAATGGATGAAATTGTGGCATATATATGAAACAACGTGCATATATAAAATTAAACAAGAAGGAAATTCCAATCCCAAGGGCTATAACCAAATCAAGGGACAGTACTCAACAGAGAACAGACACTCTCTGTGGGTTGTCCCACCCACACAATTGCAAGAGACCTCAGTTTCCAACAACCATGAGTCCAACTCTCTCTGGCTCTCTTTCACCTCAATCCCACATCCCTTCAAGCCTGGCTTAAATCCATTCTCAGGAATCCCATCCTAGAGTCTGATTGACTATTTCACTCCCATGGCTAAAGGATCATCAGTTTAATGATTGGAAGCACACCTTTCTTGAGACTCTGGCTTCAATCTACCCATAGAATGTCCACCCTAGATTCTGATCCATTTGTTAGTTACTCCTATAGCTAATTAGAATATTTCTGTTGTGACTAGAAGGGCTGCTCAACAAGACACAAAGACTGATTGAAGTTTAAAGTTGCAGGTTTACTACTGGTGCACCAGGGTCCTCAAGCCAAGGTGGCAAGAGAGACCCCAAGCAGTCTCTGTGACAACCTTTTATAGGGTAAAACCACCACCTCCCCCTATTGTGAAAGAAGCAAGCAGGTGTAGGACATGTTCCCATAACTTCCAGTAATGCTGACATCCATCATGTATCAGGAAGACAATACTGGCATCCATCATCTCTCAGGTGAACAAGACTATTGCCAGGAACAACCAGGAATAAGGGGAGGCAGAAATAGGAATTGGATCAGTCAGCTGTGGTGGGTAATTTCCACTGAGGGCAGGGAGAGGATGCTGGCTTCAACATGGAGGTGTTAAGCAAAATGGAGTTAATTTGGTTAGTCTGCCCCCAACAATTTCGACAAGACCACCATAGCTGTTGCCAGTTCCCACCTGGCATCATATATATGAAGTGATGGAATAAACTTCAGCTATTAAAAAAAAGGTGAAATACTGCCATTTGCAACAATATGATTGAACCTAGAGGGAATTATGCTGAGTGAAATAAACCATAGAAAAACAAACATTGTGTGATTTCATTCATGTGTGATGTAGAAAGAAAACAGATTAACTAAAACAGATTAACTGCATAAAGCAAAAACAAACTCAGAGACTCTAAGATCAATTAGTGTTTCCAGGGAAGAAATGGGAAAGAAGAAAGATGGGAGGAGAAATCTGGGGCAAGAGGAATAATGGAGTAGTGAGCGATAGATTTGAACTTTCAGCAGTGAATTTTATGTAATAATACAGTTGTTGATTCTCAGTGGTGATCATTGGAAGCAGGTAGTGTTATAACACAATTTAATTAAGGAAAAAAGTATCAGCTGTACATTTCCTGTTGGTGGCTCTCAGAGAGACTTCTTCCCTTGCAGCTTCCGGTGTCTGGAAGTTGCCCAGTTGCCCTGGTTTTGGCTCCCTTTCTCCACCTCAAAACCAGAAATGTTAGCTGGGCATGGTGGCACATGCCTTTAAGCACAGCCCTAGAGTGTGACTGAGACTAGGAATCACTTGAGTCCATGGATTTGAGACCCGCCTGGGGCAACATAGTGAGACCTAGCTTCAAAAAATAGCAGGGCACGGTGGCCCGTGCCTGTAATCCCAGCTACCTGAGAAGCTGAGGCTGGGGATCCCTTGAGTCCATGGTACCCCGGGCAACGTGAACCTGTGGTTTCCCAGGCAAAATAGCAAGACTTAGTCTCAAAAAAAAAACAAAAAAAAACCACAAAACAAACAAACAAAAAAACCCAGCAATGTTTCACCTCTCTGTCTGATGAGGTGACAGTGCAGCCTCCTGGGCTAGATACACATTACCCACCAGGGTGTGGGGTAAATGCATTTCCCACACACATCCAGACATACTGATAGGGGTGCTGTGGAGAAATGGGGGGGGGCATGGCTCCCAGCATGGTAATGCTACACTAGGTTAGTAGTGATTGTCTCCTGGTGGGTGGAGACTTGAGAAGGGAAGACAAAAGAAACAGAAAGAAGGGATTTAAGGAAAAGAGAAAACTGGAGAGGAGGTAGAGCAGAGGAGCTACAGGAAGACTGGAGGCCCTGGAGTTGCTGCTGCCATGTGCAGCATGGAAGGAAGGAAGGTACACTGAGCTTCCATCCCCAGTCTGGAGCCCAAGGACGCATGTTGAAGAAACTTGTGACTTGTGTAGCTGACTTGGAAACATGTCACTTGAAAACTTGCTTTAACTTTGAAACTGCAAGGCTTGGGAATTGTCTGGAGACCTGAAGAGAATTTGGAGTGTTGCTGCTTTCATCATGAGAGGTCTGAAGTGGTTGCTGGTGTTATGTCAAGTGGGTCTTGCTGATTTTGGGCCATTTTAAGGTTGAAACTGAAAGAATGTTGGAGCTGTGCCTTTTGAAGGAGGATCAATGATGCCATCTTGGTTTCTTCATCTGGTTTGAAGGTGGGACAGCTGCCATTCCATGGACACACGTGGCTAAGGACCCATGTGCAGCTTTTCTGACTAAAGACTAGACTATGTGGTAAAATTAACAAATGGGTACCCTGTATCCTCAGTGAATTTTGTTTATTTTGTCTTTTAATGAGTAAATCTATTTGTGTATTTTCTTCTTAAGGTTAGTGTGGTCTTGCTGCTGCTCATGCAGACTGGGACAAACCTGATGAGTGACTGGGTTTAAAGGGTTAACTGTTCCTGTTTGTGAATTTAGTTAAGTACTCTGTTTTTTGGGTTTTGTTACCCAATTTCAAAACCATGCAGGGTGAAAAGGACAGTGTCAAGTGGTAGGAATGTCACCAGGTGAGCATGCAACAGTTGTGGTGGTCTTAATCTAAATCTAATCAAGGGTCCCATAAGGTGAGATCCCAATTGTTAACCAGATGAGATTCTAGGGTTGGCACCCTGAGGCAGATGTAAGCCAGGGTGAGAAGTGAATTGTAACTGGCAGGACTGAAAAAATTGTAACTTGTAGGTGGGTCTGGTAACTGGGACTGACACTGGTAACAGTTAACTTGCAGAGGAGCTAGGATTTGTAACTTGGAACTTGCAGGAATTGTGACTGAAACTTGGAACTTGCAGAGGAGAAAAGGACTTGGAACTTGGAACTGGAATCTTGTAACTTGTGACCTCTGACTTCTAACTGCTACTTGGAACTTGCTGGTCTGGTAACTTGGAACTTGCAGGAGAGAGAAGAAACTTGCAGGAGAGAAAGGAAATTGCAAGGGAGAAGACCCCGAGAGAAAATGACTGGCACGCAAAACCCAGAGAAGGAGCCTTGGAAAGAATCTGCACCTGAAAACCCCACATGCCAGCAGGCAGCCACATGGCAGCCACAGGCAGCCAAAGGGCCATCTGGACCCCTTTGTCAGCAGGGAGCCAAGGAGGTGAAGAACCCCGGGTAAGCCCTCTGCACCAGAGAGCCTGGGAGGGGGACCCAGGGAGAGTTTTAGCCCCACCCACCAGCAAATGGTTGCACAGGGCAGCCACCTGCAGCCAAGGCATGGTTAAGCCATGCCTTGAATGGGCCAGGGCATGGTTAAGCCAAGCCCCGACCCCAAGGGGGCTTGGGACTGCACCTGCCTGGCCATCTGGGCCCCACCCACACACAGGGAGGTACTGGCATGTGCATGGAGGGGAAGGGAATGCCCCTTCCATTTCACTCTCACTCCAACTAAGCGTCAGGAGAAGAACATAAATAATACAAACACCACCTTAGAATGGGTGAAGAACCAGGTAAAAATCCAGCACATGGCCAAGGCTGCTCTGCTCCTTGTTGGGAACAGACTAACCAAAATAACTCCATTTTGCTTAAAACCTCCATGTTGAAGCCAGTGTCCTCTCCCTGCCCGTGATGGACAGTCCAATATCTTGTTTCTGCCTCCCTTATTCCTGGTTGTTCCTGACAAGCATCTTGTCTACCTGATAGATGATGGACACCAGCATTGTCCTCCTGATACATTGATGGATGTCAGCATTACTGGAAGTTATAGGAACATGTCCCACCATTATGGAATTGTGAGAAAATGTCCTGTAGTTATGGGAACGTGTCCTACACCTGCTTGCTGGCTTCACAACAGGGGGTGGTGGTGGTTTTGCCCTATAAAATGTTGTCACAGAGACTGCTCAGGGTCTCTCTTGCCAAGCTGGCTTGGGGACTCTGGTGTATCAGTAATAAACCTGCAGTTTTGAATTTCAATTGTAGTCCTTGTGTCTTGTTGAGTGGCCCACGAGTCACAACATTCCTCTGCTCTACACCTCTCTCCATGCCTTCTTTCCTCCTTAAGTCCCCTAATACTGATCTTATCATGAGAAGGCTTAGCCTTCCTTCTCCAAGTATACATCTCCAAAGCTGGGAGTCACAGTCCCTCAATTGCACCACAGTCCCCCTGTCAGTTCCAACCCCAAGGCAGAAGAGAAGGCCTCTAGTCCTGGCCTCTGGAGAAGGTAGACTGGAAACCACACCCAACAGCCGACTGACCACTGAGAAAGAGAAACCAAGAACTTTGCAGAGAATGGGCCGCCAGTCCTGTCTCTAACATGGCCTGATGGGAGCACCAGAGACCTTGGGCCTGGTGTCTCTAATAGGTGGCTTTTGATGGTGCACTCCTGGCAATCCCTCCTGGCATCATAGATGTCTTCAGCATTTCTGATGACAGTATCAGCTCTCCACTTGACTGGTGGGCACTGACTGCGTGAGGTAGTGTTATTGGGTGAGGGGATCATTCCTTTTAATTTTAGACAATAAGGGTTCTTCCACCCATGCAAGCAGTTACCCAGAGATCAAATTTTCATGATAAGGGTAAGCACAGGGGTTTAGTCAAAGTAGAAAAAGATAGACCAAAAGATTCTAATAGTCCACACCATCACGAGTGTCCCAAACAGAAGAGAACCCCACTTCTGCTCCTCAGGAAGCTGCGTGGGTTTTATTTCAGTCTTAGTGTCATTCAATCTGAAACTGGTAGGTTATGTGCTTGTCTTCAGTCCTCAGTCACTGTATCTGTTAGGGGGCTATGGCCCCCAGTACTGGTGGTGCTGCATTAAAATAGCAGCTATTGTTCATTGGTGGGTGGAGACTTGGAGAAGGGAAGCCACACCTTCTCATGATAGGATTAGTATTAAAGGATTTAAAGGAGAGAAAAGACAGAACAGGGGTGGAAGGTGTGGAGAACAGAAGAGCAGGGAGCCTGGAAGATATCAGGGCTCCCTCAGCCATGTGCCACAGTAGGGTCCTTCCCTGTGTGGATATGCCCAGGGAAGCATGTTGGAGAAACTTGTAAATTGCATATGTTGACTTGGAAATTTAGTACTTGAAAACTTGGTTTAACTTTGAAACTGTGAAGCTTGGAAGTCTTCTGGAAAACTGAAGAGAATTTGCTGTGTTGCTGTTTTCAACATGAGATGTCAGAGTGCTTGTTGTGTTGCTGTATCAAGTGAGTTTTGATGATGCCAGGTCACTTTGGGGCTGGAGGCTAAAGAATGCCGGAGATGTGCCTTTTGAAGAATTGACAACACTATCCTGGTTTTCCTTGTTCGATTTGAATCTCCTGCTTTCAGAGAAGGATCCGACAACACCATCTTGGCTTCTTCTGTCTTGGAGTGAGTTGAGTTGTGCCTTTAAAGAAGGAGTGGCAGCGCCATCTTGGCTCCATCTGACTTGAGGTGGGGCAGCTGCCATTTTGTGGATGCACATGGTTGTTGCAGCCATGTGTGTTTTGGACTAGAGACTGGACTGTGTGGTAAGATTACCAAAGGGGTTCCCTTGTACCCCTCAGTGACACTTGTCTAATTTGTCTTTTAATAAGTGAATTTGTTTTTGCCTCCCTTTTAAAGTTTATGTGGTCTTGCTATTGCATGTGCAGGCTGGGAAGAACTGATGTGTGACTGGCTTTATTTTTTTTATAAATAATTATTTTTATAAATAATTTATAATTTATATACTTTTTTAATGTCAAATAATTTATAATAATTATATTTAAAATTTTCACATCTTTGTGACCTCTGGGGTTCACACCCTCCTCCCTGACTGTTCCCACCCTGTCCCACCCGCCCCCCTCCAAGTTGTGTACTTTAATTTGGTTGTTGACTTGTTTTGACTTTTCTTCATGGCTTTTTAAAAATTTTTCCCATGTCCCATATAATGGCAAAACCATTTGGTTTCTGTTTTTTTCTTTTTGACTTGTTTCTGCTAATATGATTTCTTCTAAGTACATCCATGTTATCATAAAATTGTCCAATTTGTCATTTTTAATTGATGAGTAATATTCCATTGTGTATATACACCACATCTTTTTCATCCATTCATCTGTTTTGGGACATTTGGGTTGTTTCCACATCCTTGCAATTATAAATAGTGCTGCAATAAACATCCGAGCACAGGTGTCCCTTTGTACAAGCATTGAGGTCTCCTTAGGGTAGATTCCCAAGAGAGCAAATGCTGGGTCATATGGTAGTTCCATTTTCATTCATTTGAGGGCCCTCCACACAGCTTTCCATAGAGGTTGGACCAGTTTACATTCCCACCAGCCATTTAAGAGTGTCCCCTTCTCTCCACATCTTCATCGGAACTTATTGCGTGTTTTATGGATGTGGGCCATTCTTACTGGTGTCAGGTGGTATCTCATTGTGGTTTTGATTTGCATTTCCCTTATTGCAAGTGATGTTGAGCAATTTTTCATGTGCCCATTGGTCATTTGTATTTCCTCTTTGGAGAAGTGTCTTTTTAGTTCTCCCCATTTTTTTATTGGGTTTCCTGTTTTGCTTTTAGTTGTGTGAGTTCCTTGTGGATCTTTGTTATTAAATCCTTATCACTCTTGTGGAGGGCAAAAATTTTTTCCCATTTGGTTGGGCTTCTTTTAGATTTTTCTGTTATTTCTTTTGCTGTACAGAAGCTTTTTACTTTGATGTGGTCCCATTTGTTTATGTTTTCCTTCATTTTTTTGCCATTTGAATTGTACTTCATGGAGGATTTTTCCCAAGTTTTTTCTATGTACCTGTGATTTCAGGTCTGATATTTAAGTCCTTTATTCATTTTGAGTTGGTTTTTGTCAAGGTGTGAGGATGTTGTCTTTGTCCCTTTTTTTGCAGATCTTAGTCCGATTTTCCCAGTACAATTTATTGAAGAGGTTATCTTTGTTTCAATATAAGTTTTTCCATCCTTTGTCAAAGATTAGTTGACTATACATGTGTGGTTTTATTTGTGGCTGGCTTTAAAAGGCCAGCTGCTCCCCTTTGTAAGTTTGGTTAAGCACCCCATTTTTGCCTGTTTTCCCACCCAATATCATATCCAGTATGGAGTGAGTTCCAAAACCAACACAAGGTTCAGGGCAGCTCACACTGTTATCAATTCCTCTTCTCCACCTTCATCTAGCTCCTGACCTTCAAAGACTGGAACTCTGGGAGCCCCAAAAGGCTTGACAGCTCCCAGCTTCTGCTCCAGATGCCCAATTGTTAGGGGGCTGTGGCTCCCAGTACTGGTGTTGATGTATTAAAATAGCTATTGTTAGCATTGGTGGGTGGAGATTTGGAGAAGGGAAGTTAAACCTTCTCTCGAGAAAAGAGGATTAAAGGATCAGGTTGGGGACAGAGAATAAAAGACATGGAAAGTTACAGAATGAGAGGGAGGACACAGAGGTGAACAGGAAGAAGAGAGAACAGAGAAGGACAGAGAAGAGAATGGAAGAGGATAGAGGAGAATGTAGAAGGAGTGGAGAGGAGCAGCAGGGAGGCTGGAGACCTCAAAGCTGCCACTGCCATGTGGAGCAGCAGGGCAGGGAAGGAAGCCACACTGTGGGCTTCCATTCCCAGCCCAAACTGTTGAGTAGCCCGAGGAAGCATGCTGGAGAAACTTGTGACCTGTCTGAGTTATCTTGGAAATGTGGTACTTGAAAACTTGTTTTAATTTTGAAATTGCAAAGCTTGGAAGTCTTCTGGAGAATTGAGGAGAGTTTGCTGTGCTGCCATTTTCAACGTGAGACATCTGAAGTGCTTGCTATGTTGCTGTATTGAGTGAGTTTTGCAGATGCCTGGCCATTTTGGAGTTGGAGCTGAAAGAAGGCCGGAGCAGTGCCTTTTGGAAAAGAATTGATGATGCCATCCTGGTTTTCCTTGTTGGATTTGAATCTCCTGCTCTCGGAGAAGGATTGACAACACCCTCTTGGCATCTTCTGGCTTGGAGGAAGTGGAGATGTGTCTTTGAAGAAGGAGCAGGAAGTCATCTTAACTCCTTCATCCAGCTTAAGGTGGGGTAGTCACCATTTTGTGGACACACATGGCTGTTAAAGCCATGTGCACTTTGGACTAGAGACTGAATTATGTGCTAAGATTACCAAATGGGTTCCCTTGTACCCCTTCAGTGACTTTTATCTGCTTTGCCCTTTTAATAAGTAAATATGTTTTTGCCTGTCTCTTAAAGTGTATGTGGTCTTACTGCATGCAGAGGCTGAGAAGAACCTGGTGTGTGGCTGACTTTAAAG
The DNA here is from genome assembly GCA_004024945.1 of Uropsilus gracilis. Classification (NCBI taxonomy): domain Eukaryota; kingdom Metazoa; phylum Chordata; class Mammalia; order Eulipotyphla; family Talpidae; genus Uropsilus; species Uropsilus gracilis. Next base: position 25,947 of record PVHY01005024.1, read on the forward strand.
GGCCAGCTGCTGCTCCCTTTGTAAGTTTGGTTATTTGTTTTGTCTATTTTTCTCACTTGATTTCACTGTGGCTACTTTAAGTCTTTGTTTTCTTTGTGGAATGAATCTCATAGTTGTGAAATTTTAAGGTGTCTTGCAACTGTGCCCATGGGTAGAAGACAGTGACCTGAATAGACATTGTTCCTTGATTAGGCTATCCAGTCTTCTATTGTAACTGTATTTGTGTTTAGCTTTGAGGTGCCCTGTGAGTACACCTGCAAGGTCAGATTAAGGGTACTGGAAGCCTCCAACCATAAAAGGATTATGGACCCCCACCAACCAAAGTCTTACCTTCTGGCTACAACTGAAACTGCTGTTAACCTCGCCCACCAAACTCAACCTCACCCACCTCTCCCAGCAAATGGCCTTACCTGCCTGCTAATCTTGCCCTCACACTAGCAAAGTCCACCCTCCATGTCCCTGCCCTTATAAAAGCAGACACCAACTCCATGTGGGTGCAACTTCACTAACTCCCCACTATGGGTTAGTGGACCTCGCCCAGGAGCTCACAGCACTAAACTCTTCTAAATTCTACTTGACCTGGCTCCTGTTTCTCTTTCCTCGCTCTTCTTTCATATTTCCTCACTGTCCTTTCATATTCCTGACTCCTTTTTCCCTCCTTCCTCACCATCTTTTAAACACCCAGTTCTTGTTTACTTTTAGTGCTTGTGAGAACATTGGTTTCAGTTAGTTTCTGTACCTGGTTTGTTCTCACAGTGTTTCAGGAACTTGACCCTGACCCTGAGCCAGGGGGCTTCTGGGAAGAACAGAGCTGAGTGGTCCTTTCATGGGAATCCTTTACAAGGAGCTGAGGCTTGTGAGCTCAAAACTTCTGTGAGTGGGGGGGGTGGCTGCAGGCTGGGAAGGCAGGCAGTGGACATTTGGGGGAGGAAGGGCAGTAGCAACCCCACAACAAGTCTCTGTGAAACAGGGTGACCAGAAAAGACTTTTTAACTTCGACTTTAACACATACAGGCCTTCTCTCTACAAAGCAGGCTCCAAACAGTTCCTTTAACAATTGCCTTTAACTTGAACTAGACACACCTATGTCTGCTTCTCTCCCTAGGAAGCAGGCCACAAATGGTTCATTAGCATTTACACTGATCACCTTTACCATTGATATGCAAAAGCCAGCCAGATGCTCTCTGCCTTCAACTCCAAAAACTGCAGAAGAAAAAAAAAAACTTAGAAAACACAGTTTAAACTCTTGTGGGTTCTTTCCACCATCCCCAGCCTTCTCAACCAAAATACCAAACTAATACAAGACTATCAGTGCAGACTAATTCATTTCTAACAAAATGATTTTCTAATTATCCTAATAACTACACAGGAAACATGTAAGGAAAACTCCGATTACTTTAACATTGTTCAAAACCTTTCTCAGCATTGTCCAAAGTCTTTTCCCAGATTGCCCAGAAATCCTCAGTCTCTCAGTCCTGATTATCTCACCAATTTCCAGTCAGAGCTCATCTCCAGATGCTTGAAGGCATGTTCCTTTGGCTGCTCCCTTGGCTTGCTCCTCCTTGTCTTCCACACTGTGTTCTCCTGGTCTTCCAGGTAGCAGGAACTCTATGGTGCCAAACCACCAAAGTTCACTTTCTTTTCAGGCCTAACTTTTGCACGGCCTCTTTCAGACACAAGTCAAACTCAGAAAAACAAACTCCAACATGGAGTTCAAATCTGCAAACTCCTTAACTGCCTGTAGCACACATGCTGCTAGCCCAGGTCAGCCAAGGGTTGCAGGCCCCCAGTGGCCACATGGCCAACCTCACACGGCTCACATCTTTACAAGATGGCCGATTCCCATCTCTCCTCCATTGAATCTCTCTCTCTATCCAATCTCTATATTGGAATCCCCTCTCTTTGTTTCCACACCCTTTATATATCCTGATTTCCTGCCTTCCAGGAAACCTGTGTCACCTTTCTCCTTCCTGCATCTCCCTGAAGGGAAATTCCAAATAAGGCTATTCTCACATTTTAGCCTACCTGTCCTTGAAATCTACAATCTTAACCAGGAGACAATGGGGGCTGGGGGGTAGCACACCCTATCATTTGCAACACCCTGTCCTATAGCTGAGCTCCACGTAGGACCCTCAGTGCATAACTGGGACTTCTCCCTCTCCCTCTATCTTATTAGTTAAATCAGTTTTTTCTTTTGCTACATCAAAACCTACATCAAAACCCCTTTGATTTGCATTCATGGTGTCAGAAGGCTGGATCTACAACTGGGGAGAGTTCTGAGTGATAATTTTTAGTCCCTTTGCCCAGGGACAGCCCTTCCACTGTCACCCTCTCACTCCTTTCAATTTTCATTTCAAAGGATCCTGATGACTCACTGAGTCCACCCAGATAATTCAGGGTTTCTCTTTATCTCAAAATTTCTGACCTTATAAAGTAACATATTTTTGCTAATTCTGAAATATTAGAGTTTGGGCATCTTTGGGGAAACCATGATAATGCTTTCCATAGTACCCATCTTCATATCCACAGAAGCAGATCACCCTTTTTGCACTTGACATGAATGGGAAGTCTTTTTCTATTTATTTGTGTCTTGTTCTTTTGTTTGGCATTATGTTTGTGAGATTAACCTAAATGTTCCCTGTGGCTACCCTTCATTTTCAATGTACACATGCACAATTTTAATAGATGTGGGTTGTTTCAAGTTAAGGGGCTATTATATATATTCATGTGTACAAGTACACAGGTGCACACATTTCTTCGGGGCACATTTGCAAACATGAAATTACTGAATTAAAAGATATGTGCATCTTAAATTTTATGAGGTAATGCAAAGTGGTTTTCCAAAGAGCTTATTCAAATGTATATACCCATCAATAGTATAAGAAATGTTCTATTGCTCCACATTATGGCTCAATGTGTTGTTGAATTTTCGGTTATTGTAAAATTGCATTGTGTACACAATAGCAGTTATAGCTCTTTGTGATTTTAATTATAATTTTCTTTATTAATAATGAAACAGCATCTCTTTACATTCATTGGCCACATGCACTTCAAAGAACAATCCAATTACTTAAACAATTTCTTAAACTGCAATGGTTTTTCCTTATTAATTTATAGAAGGCCATTATGTCTTCTAGATGCAATTCCTTTATCAGTTGTAACTCTTCAAATATTTTATCTAATTGTCTTTTTCGACTATCATTATAGGGTTTTTTTTAATTATTCATTTTTTTTAAATTTCTTACACAGTATATTAATTTATAGGAGGCCATTATGTCTTCTAGATGCAATTCCTTTATCAGTTGTAACTCTTCAAATATTTTATCTAATTGTCTTTTTCAACTATCATTATAGGTTTTTTTTTTTAATTATTCTTTTTTTTTAAATTTCTTACACAGATAAATGGTTGCTGGGATGCCTTCCCTCCCTCTCCCCCCAATCCCTATGGTCTGTCCGTTCACTCAGACTCCTCTCTCACTGTCTGATGATTTATGTTAAGCCCATAGGTCTCTCTTCCTTTTCTGTGGTTGTGTCTATTTGACAGGTGAGGGGCGGTGTTCCTGGTACCCGGCATTCTGTGCGTGAAGGACTGTAGTCTTAGGTTTGTGTTGGGCCGCCTGTCCATGCTCATTTGAGGTTCAACAATGTCTTCTCATTGCTGGCTGCCTGTTCCAGCCCACTCTCCCTATATATCCTTTGCCTCTTCACCCTGCAGTTCTGCCTTCTGGCTTGGGGGGCCTTGCTCCGAGTTGTTTTCTATAGTGAGGTTTCTCAGAGAGGGTAGGCATCCACCAACGGCCTTTGTGGATGATCTCCACTGTCTTCCTTTGCATATTTGTTGTGGAGCCAAACCCCAACTCTGTGGGTTTCCTCTCCCATGAGGAAGGGGAGGGGCTCCTTGTTTTCTGGGGTGGCCTATCCCAAGATGGGGTCTTGGTTCATCCATTCCTGATGAGTTTGTAGGCACACTTCTGTGGTAGGTCTTCATCATGGTTTTCTCCAGTCCATTATGTTCTATGATAGTCCATCTCCTGCATCCTGCCCAGTTGTATTGACAGGCTTCTTATCTGGTCCCTCAGGCGTTCTATGTCACTGTTTGCAAAGTTCGTTTTTCTTATTCTTCCTGAGGACTAAGTGGAGTGAGAATGAACTGGCAAGACCTTCCCCCCACCTTTCCCTGACCCTGAGTGGGTCTTTTCTTGCCCGTGCGCTGGTCCTGTAGTACTTGAAAACATGTTCTAACTTTGAAACTGCAAAGTTTGGGAATTACCTGGAGACCTGAGGAGAACTTGTTGCATTGCTGTTTTCATCATGAGACATCTGATGTGGCTGCTGCTGTTTTTGGGCCACTTTAGAGTTGCTGGTTTGGGGCCACTTTAGAGTTGCAGCTGAAAGAATGCCAGAGTTGTGTCTTTTGGAGAATTGACAATGCCATTCTGGTTTCTTTCTTTCTTTTTTAAAACTAGGTCTCACTATTTTTACCTGTGAAACCACAGGCTCACATTGCCTGGGGTACCATGGACTCAAGCAATCCCCAGCCTCAGTTTCCCAGGTAGCTGGAATTATAGGTGTGCGCCACCACACCCAGCTATTTTTTGGGACTAGGCCTCGCTATGGTACCCTGAGCAGGACTCAAGCCACGACCCCTAGACCCAGCCGCTTCATAGACTGAAGCTCTCAGGCATGTGGCACCGTGCCCAGCTTTATCCTGGTTTCTTCATTATATTTGAATCTCTGGTTTTTGAAGAATGATTGACAATGCCATTTTGGCTTTTTCATCTGGCTTGACTATGTGACTGTTGCCATTTTGTGGACACACATGGCTGAAGGAGCCATGTGCAGTTTTTGGACTACAGATTGAACTGGTTGGTAAGATTACCAAAGGAGTTTCTTGTACCGTCAGTGACTTGTGTTTATTTTCTCTTTTAACGAATAAATCTGTTTTTGGCCTTTCTTAAAGTCAGTGTGGTCTTGCTACCACTCTCACAGGATGGGATGAACCTAAGGAATAGATGGGCTTAAAGGGCCAGTTGCTCCTCTTTGTAAGATTAGTTAAGTACCATGGTTTGTTGTGATTTTTTACCCAATTTCAGTTGGTGATTATGAAGGGACTACCCACCCATGGTAAATCAGCCCAAGGATTTTTTTAATACCCTGGTTTATTAGCTTTTCTACCCAATTTAATAGGCATTGTTCAAAAAAAGAGTCCCAAAGTACAAGGAGAAGACTAGATTTGAAATCAGATAAGTAAACAAAGCATCCCAGCTCATTTGAGCAGTAGCAAGACCATACTAACCTTAAGAGGAGGCAAAAACAAGATTTATTTATTTCATTCACTAAAAGGATGAAATAGACAAATTTCACTGAGTATACAAGGGACCCCTTTGATTATCTTGTAGCACAGTTCAGTCTCTAGTCCAAAAAAGCTACATGTAGACCCTTCAGCCATGTGCTTCCACAAAATGGCAGCTGTCCCACCTTCAAGCCAAATGAAGAAACCAAGATGGCGATGTTGGTACTCCTCAAAAAGCACAGCTATTTACTTCAAGTCAAAAGAAGAAGTCAAAAAGGTGTCAATCTTCCTTCAAAAGTGGGAGATTCAAATCCAGTGAAGAAACCAAGATAAGATGGCGCCATTGATCCTCCTCTAAAGGGACAACTCACATATTCTTTTTGCTTCAACTCTTAAGTGACAAAACCCACCAAGACTCATTTGAAACAACAGCAGCAGCAACCACTTCAGACATCTCACAATGAAAACAGCAGCCCTGCAAGTTCTCTTCCATTCTCCATACAATTCCCAAGTTTGCAGTTTCAAAGTTAAAGCAAGTTTTCAAGTACCAAATTTCCAAGTCAGCTTACACAGTTCACAAGTTTCTCCAGCATGCTTCTCCAGGCTCCTCACCAGCCTGGGCTGGGGATGGAAGCTCACAGCATGGCTACCTTCCCTGCCCTGTAGGCTGATATCCACTGCTAACCAATAAATTCTGGGTATGGTTGACTAATCAATTTCAAATCTGACTAAATATATCAGCACTGCTCTTTAGGTATAGGGGAGCAAAAAATCAGCCATACCAACGCATGCTCTTTTGACAAATGGAAGAGACTCTGAAGGCCAGGAAGAAGTCACAATTTTTTGAAAGACACTGACATGTACAGAGGTGACTCTCTCCCTGTTCAGGGTTATTTCCCACTTTCTCCCAGGGAGACCTAATCTTTTTTCAATAGAAATGGAAGGACTTAAATCTGCATATCTTTATCTACTGTGCGTTTTCCAGAAAACTCTGTACGGGAGTAGAACTTCCTCTTTCTTTTTCCAGTCTCCCCCACCTTAGTTAACTCTTCAAGATGGAACCTGAAGCTACATGAATTCTCAGTTTTGCTGGATATTTTCTTATGTACACAAGAGGTATATTTATTATTAAATTTCTTTTTAATCTTATCAATCTACATGGTGCTTGTTGATTACTCACCAGCCTTAAAGAACGTGAAGGGTAAAGCATGATTTCCTTTGTGACCTGACAGGCATCTCAATTTGTTCTAAATAAACATCACTTTCTCCTTTAATAATTTATTCAAAATTTTTTTTCAAATGGTTTTAGAGTTAACATATGCTACTAAATAATATGCAGTACATGAAATCCATTCTGTGTCTTATTGCAAATAGTTAAATATTTTCCTATGTGAGATTTTGTCAATTTCATTTGTAAGCTTTTTTCATTGCTCAGAATATAATTTCAGTGAGGTTTTTAAATTCATTATAGATCATAAGGATATTTTATAATCTCTTTACCCATCTTCAATTCCATTTTTTCCTACCATTTTAAATCAACATATATTGTTTGTAGAAAACAGAAGTAGAGCATGATTTGAATTCAAATTTTTTATTATCATCTAATTTTATGCCACTGGTTCCGCCAAAAGTGTTATTTCTTTCTTAATAGTAACGTTTTTCTTTGTTTATATTAGCATTTTGGTCCTTTGGAAAGCTCAACTTTTATATTTTCTACAGACAAAGAATTTGTTTTTGTTTTTGTTTCATGCAGGAAAACAGGCTTGATGTGGATAAGAACAGGAAGAGACAAAATGCAATAGACTGAATGAGACAATAGACAACTAGAACCATCAATTGTGCTCTTTAGACCTGTGTCAGCTAATTTTCCTCCAGATTTAGTCAATTAGAGATGCTGCCTGGAAAGTGAAGTTCAGGAAATGAAAACAAAAAGATAATCCTGGGGATTTTTCCTATGCCTTGCAGGGTACCAGGATGTGCTGAACATGCTTCTGGCATATTGAAATGGGCCATTGAAAACCAGCAAACATGCAAAAAAATTCTAAAAACAAGGCACATAATTTTTTTTGTACAGGAAATTTACATATATAAAGAATAATTTTCCATTTGTAAAAACATCTCTATCATACCAGGAAGAGGAGGGATCATAACAAATCTTATCAAGAAAACAGAGGCCACCTTAAGTAGGTATAACAATTTTTAGTAAACAACCCCTTTCTAGGACACCTTCCCATAACTTGCTTCCCCTGTCAAGAAACCCAAATGCCTTTTTCCCTTGTGGATATTTAAGCCCACATTCCAACCACCCCCTTGGAGTTATTCAGCTTTGGGTAGTCCCAGGTGCAAGCAAATTCAAATGCTAATGAACTTATGTTTGTTTTCTATTGTTAATCTGTTTTTGGTCAGCCTAATTTACAAGACCCCAGCTGGAGAACCTAAAATGAATAGGAAAATAATGTTTTTCCTCCCTTATAGATCTCTCTAACCTTCTTCAGCCATTCTGGCAGTGGCTTCCATTCCTTGGGGGTGTCAAGGAGAGAAAGGAGGGAACATATTATTACAGACAAGGAAGATTATTTCAGAAATCTTTACTTTGAAAATAAAGATGAGATTCTTAGAGAGGACATGTTTACTCATGAACCTACATCTTGATGAAGCCCACAAACTTTCTGTTCTAGGAAAGTCTTCAATTGATTGAAGGACTTAGAGAAAGACTTCTTGGGAGCTTCCAGGCTCTCACTGTTCTCTACTCAAAATAATCTGCATTTCTTAAGGATTGCTAATAAACTCTTGAGGTTCATAAGGCTTAAGTTGACTTCTTGTGACCACACCAAGGTGACAAGAAACCTACTCTGGGCATGTTGTAAAAGGCCTCCATAATTCTTTGGGAGAGAACGACCCATGATACATGCACCTTAAGATATACTGCCAGTTTTACCTAAGTGATTGTACCAGTTTACATTTTTATCAGTAGTAATGAGAGTTTCAATAGACAACAGGCAGAAAGGGACACTAAAATCAGCCAGGGACAGTGCTCAAACAGCTTACTAGTCACAGTTTGAGTTTATCACCTCTGTGCATAACACTCAGGTTTAGGAACCAACAATAATGGGATTTATTGAACAAAGGAAAAATCAAAGAGTCACTGTGGCCACAAGTGGCCAGTTATCTTGCCCTAGTTACTGCACAGTGTTCTAAAATCCCAAAGGGTCATCTAGAATGGTGTCTATCTGCGACTCAAAACTTGGAACAGGTATCCCAAACAAAAGGCCAAGATGGTATCTATAACAGCCTTTGCCTCTCCTGCCTCTAGGAGTCTCACAGTATTCACTTTCCAAAAAAAAAAAAAAAAAAAAAAGTTTTTCAAAACAGTTTGAAGTGAGGAAAGAAACACAATGGGGTGCTTACTCTAACTTAGAAAGGGGAGCAGCAGGCCTTTTAAAAGCCAGTCACACACCAGGTTCTCCAGGTTCTTCCCAGCCTGTGCATGCAGTAGCAAGACCATGTAAACTTTAAGATGGAGGCAAAAACAAATTTATTTATTAAAAGACAAATTAGACAAGAGTCACCGAGGGGTACAAGGGAACCCCTTTCATAATCTTACACACAGCCCAGTCTCTAGTCCAAAACACACATGACTGCAACAACCATGTGCGTCCACAAAGTGATGGCTGCCCCACCTTAAGCTGGATGAAGGCATTAGGATGGCACCGCCACTCCTTCTTTAAAGACACAGCTCCACTCACTCCAAGCCAGAAGAAGCCAAGATGGCATTGCTGATCCTTCTCCAAAAGCAGGAGATTCAAATCAAAGGAGGAAAACCAGAACGGCATCCTCAATTCTCCTCCAAAAGTCACAGCTCCAGCATTCTTTAAGTTCCAGCTCCAAAGTGGCTTGGGATCAGCAAGACTCACTCCATACAGCAACACAGCAAGCACTTCAAACATCTCATGTTAAAAACGGCAACACAGCAAACTCTCTTCAGTTCTCCAAAAGACTTCCAGCCTTGCAGTTTCAAAATTAAACCAAGTTTTCAGGTACCATGTTTCCAAGACAGCTCACACAGGTCACAAGTTTCTCTAGCATGTTACCTTGGGCTCCTCACTGGCTGGGGCTGGGAATGGAAGCCCACAGCTTGGCTTCCTTCCCTCCCTGCTGCTCCACATGGCAGCAGCAGCTCTGAGGCCTCCAGTCTCCCAGAGGATCCTCTCTGCACCTTCCTTCTCTGTTCTCTTTTCTGCACCTTTCTCCCTTTGCTTCTGCTCTCTTGTGTTCTCTCCTCTCTATTCTCTTCTCCATTCTCTTTGTTCTATTCGCCGTTCCCTTTTCTTCTGTTCTGTCTCTTTCCCTGTGTTTTTTTTCTGTTCCCTTCCTAAACCTTTAATTCTTTCTTCTCAAGCAAAGGCTTAAATTTCCTTCTCCAAGTCTCCACCCACCAATGAACAATAGCTCCTATTTCAATGCATCAACACCAGTACTTCAGGCCACAGCCCCCTAACAAGTTCATTTCTCTCTCTCTCTCTAGTTCTGCAGTATTTTATGTCCCTATCAGAGTCTCCACTCCCATCAATTTTTTCCTTGCCCTCAGGGCTTGTCTGACCTACTGTTATTTCTTCTCACCTGTGCTGTCCCCCCACCCATCCCCTAGCCAGGAGGGTATCACCTATAACGGCCTTTAGCCTCAGTCTTGCCTTTCAGCCCCCAGTTACACAATCTCTCCACATTCTCACCAATACTTAGTATTGCTTCCCATTTTCATTTTGACCTTTGATATGTAGTGGTAGAGTAGGGGGAGAGGAGGGGTACCCTGGGACTCCCCCAAACTTCCCTACTCAACATGGGTACAGCCATCTGCTTCATAAAGATAAACATATTCTTAGTGTATAAGACCTTCAATAGGAAAGTGTACTTTAATACAATTAGATGCAATAGAGAAGACAAAAATATGATAGTTTCCCCATGAAACACCCAGTGTTACCTATCCCCTCATGAATAAATTCTAAGTCAAACAGCTCAGCCCAAAGCAGGGTAACTGAACCCCAAAAGTTTACCACAGGTCTAAAGCACCTTCTGGTGGGGACCCACAAAAAGGGGGAGGAGGGACGAGGCAAGTCTGGAAGCAAATGAACAAAATCAGAATCAAAATAAAGGCTGCCACTGTCAGCCTTACCATGGATCTCTCATCCACCTCTGTTTCAAATGTTTCCATCAATGTGCCCCAAGTCCTGGTACAAGTCCAAGGCCAAGAATCAAGCATGGCTTCCTCACATGTCATTCTGAAACTAGATGTGAATGGGGCACCCTGAAACTACCACGGAGATAACTATAAATACCAAGCACTGAAGCTGAATCTAAGGATGGTGCACGGTGCAGGTAACTATCTGAGGGTTCTTCCACCTACACACACCATTGCAAGAGACCTCAAGTTCCAACAACCTGGTTCATTCCATAAGGAAATGTAACCACAGGGGCCAGCTACCTCACCCAATAAGTGTCTACTAGACAAGCAAAATGCTGATAATGTCAGAGATAGGATGGGAGGCCCAGTTTCTGCAAAGGTCTCAGCTTCTCTTCCTCAGAGGTCAACTGTTGCATGTGGCTGCTGGTCCCCCTTCCTTCTCCAGAGGCCAGGAACAGAGGCCTTGTCTTCTCCCTCTGGAACAGATCCCTCGGAAGCTGGAGTGCACCCTTCAGAGGCTTAACACTGCACTCTCTCAGAGGATGGAGCAACTCTCTGGGTGCCTAAAGTAGTTCTAGAAGGTCAGATTGGGGGTGTTGGGAGTCTCCACCCTACCCAGGTCTTACCCTCCGGCTTCAGCTGAGACTGTCTTCATCCTCACCCATCTCACTCAACAAGCGACATTGCCCACCTGCTAACCTTGCCTGTCACACTAGCAAAACCCACCCCCATATTCCTGCCCCTATAAAAGCAGACACCAACTTCATGTGGGCATGACTTCACTAACCCCCACCATGGATTAGTGGACCTCTTCCAGGAGCTCACAACAATAGACTCTTTTTTTTTTTTTTTTTTGAAACTAGGTCTCGCTTTCTTTGCCCATGGAACTGTAGGCCCCCATTGCCCGCAGTACCACAGACTCAACAGGCATGAGCCACTGTGCCTTACTCAATAGACTCTTCTTAACTCTACTTAGCCTGGCTCCTGTTTCTCTCTTTCCTCACCACCATCCTTTCATATTTCCTCACCATCCTTTCATATTCCTGACTCCTGTTTCCCTCCTTCCTCACTGTCCTTTCAAGTTCTCAGAGGTTCATACAGTTCTCTTGGAGGCTGGAGTCCAAGCTCTTTCTGAGGCTCCTTTGCACCCCTCCAGTGCTTATTAGGAATATACCCTGAAACTGGATAAGAATCAGGGAACTAAACATACAAGGGGAGAAGCTAGAATCCACATTAGTCACTCACATGAGGTCCTTATCAACTACATCTGCAGTTGCAAGACAAACCAGGTTAAATCAAACAAAACAGGATTTATTTACAAAAAGAGAAAAGAAACGAGAGTCATTGAGACTATGAGTGGCTCCTTGTTTTCTTACTCTCAATCCAGTCTCAGTCTCTAAGTCCTAAGCAATGCTGCATGTCTTTCAAGACACATGGTCCACAATGTCAACCTTCTTCTTCTCCAAGCCTGAGGTGGGAATTTCAGAATGAAACAGAAGATCAAAGATGGCACCTACCACTACAAACCTGAAACATGTATCTGACACAAAGTTCCATTTTCTAGCAAGCTATCCTCTCATCCAAAATACAAGTTTTCCAAGTCTTTTCCAGGTTCCAAACTTTTTCAGAAAATGCAGTTTCCAAGTCAGCTTACACAGATCCCAAGTTCCTCCAGCATGCTCTCCTCTCATCAGAGGTCCAGGTTCCAGTTTCCAAGTTCCAAGCGAAGACCAAATTCCAGTTTTCAAGCAAAGACCTTTCTCCTGAGCTTTCCATTCTATCTGTCCCTAATCAATCCAGTCTGCTTTCTGGGCTGCAGCCAGTACCTTCAGACCAAGACCCTAATCATCCTCTTCCTCCCCCTCCACCATCCTGCAGGCTTGTATTCTCTCCTGCCAGACTCCTTCCACAGTGCTCCTAACCAGTTATTCTCAAGGCATGCATAATCCAACCACTAATGACATTCTTCAATTTAAATAAGTCATCCTTCTTGAGACTCTGGCAAGTTCACCCCCAGGGTGCCTACCCTAGAGTCTGATCTGATTATTATCTTTGACTACTATAGCTGATTAGGTCTTCTTCTTTCTTTCTCACTTCCATGCTTCTTCCTCTTTCCAATCTTCTCCCTTTACCTTCCAACCTAGCTCCACCCTTTCTGAACCTGGAATCTCTCTTTTTCCTGTGGGCCACCCTGTTACAGTGGCATGGCATGATGATTTAAATTGTATTCCTCTCATAACTAGTGAATTTGACCATTTATTCCTATTATCTCATTTCAATGCTCATTTTATTTCTTCAGTTTTAAATATATGTCATAATTCCTTTGTCTTGTTTGATGTACCTAAATGAAGAATAATTTGTTTGCTGTTGTTTTTTCCTATTTCTCCAATTCCTTATCTATTTCTGATGTTAGTCATTGTTTTTAGTATGCCTGCTATTTAATATGCTTAGAATTCTATTGTTGCTTTATCAGCCTGAAATTATATGCATTGAATCTTAGTGACATAGAGAAAGTAATCATTAAATTCATTCTACCTCAGATTTTTAAATGCAACCGAATGTTTTTAATCCCCTCCAAAATGTTTTTAATTCCTCCAAATATTTTAAGCTCCTCCAAAATGTTGGTTGTTATATTATTCCTATAAATTCACTGTCTAGACTATTTATATTCTTATATATAACTCTAGTCTCATATTTATCACAGTTTCAGTTCTATAGTTGAATATATACAATATTCCTTAATTGCTCACTTGTAGTAATTTCCTAAATCATATCATGTATGATTAGAATTCAAACTCCGGTAAGAAAGTTCAGCAGATGCAACATTTCCTGTTATTACAGGATGAACTGACTTTTATGCTTGAAAGGCAACACAGAGGGATTTACTATTGTCAGCTTACACGTGACCTCTCTAAGTTGTCTTGGCGATGCCACCTAAGTAACTTCTCGTACCGAATACTGACAATCCAAATGGACTTTCCTCTGAACCCTCAGAGGAGGGTTCCCCACATATATGCTAGCTATGATACTCTTTGTACTTTCATTCTGTTCTCCAGTCAACCTGATTCCAAGCATTTCTGCCACAAGCCCTATTCAACCCTGTCACCTCACCCCTTGGGCCACCACCATGGAATGGTATTTATACTGAAACATTGAGGTCTGTTGCCATTGGACTTTTGAAATTTATTCTGCTTCTTTATTTAATTTTTTTCCATCAGGTTTCTGCCAAATTCACTTGATTTTGAAGACCTTTCATATTTTAAAGTATGTGGGTTATATTTCCCCCCCTAGTTTCAGTGAAGATGGAATATGCAGGGTTTGTTTTAAATTTTATTCTCCTGTTGCTTATCTAATATTTTCAGTAGTAAAAGTGTTTATGCGACTCAAATAGCCATGTTCATAATGAAAGTCCAGAAGTAAAGATTTCAAAGGGAAATGAAGGTTGGGTTTCAAAATAAAGGAGTGAAACACCGTACCCAGGGCTTAGGAGCTAGAATTATGGCTCAGAATTCTAGTGGCCTCCAGTAAAAGTGAGGTGTATGCCCACTGGATTGTGGGGGGAAGGCCACGATATGACAGCTGCCCAACAGCTGAGTGGTAAATCATAATCATGGAGACCAACCATCAGTTGACATCCATCTCCTCAAAGGAACTCCCCAACCGAGGAAGGAGTGGAACCAGGTTCTCAAAGCATGAGACCAGAACTACGAGATGGAAAAAAAAAGAACAACATCAACAAGTAAAACAAACTGAGAACAGAAAGGAGCAGACATCCTGCAAAAAGGAACAGTCATTGATGGTCTCCAAATGAGCCCAGACTGGCTGCCCAGTGCAAGTTAAGACTGGTAATCTGAGCAGTGTATTCACCGCACCCCAGGAACACAGGTCCTCACCCAGGAGAAGGACATTGCTCCAGAAAAAGAAAAAGAGACTAAAGGGCTAAACATGAACCAATGAACAGCGATGAGAGGAGATGGAGTGACTGGAGTTGGGGAAGGTCTGGGGTGGGGAGGCATACCCAAGGGGAACAAAAAAACCATACAAAGATGACTAAAGCTGTATGATATTATAAGTAAATAAAATTTTTTTAAAAATTAAAATAAAGGAGCAAGAAAGAGTATCTAAAAATTCATCTCTCTAACATGTTAAGAAAACTGACATTGTATTCTATGAAAAGATGGAAATAATATCTTCTACAAAAGAATGAAATTCAGTGTCTTTTTTTTTTGTAGCTTTGAAGGTAGCTTTTGTAGGAGAAAAAAAGATTTCAGGTACTAACTTTTGTTTTAAATTCTGTACCTAAACCATTAAACTTAATCCAAAAACTTAGTTAACCTTGTCTTAAATTAAATGTCTAGTTCTTATTAAGCTACTTATAAATCCATAAATTTTAATACTTAAAGGCTCTTTAAGCACTTAATATTATAATCATTTTAACTGATTTGATGCATTTAATATATTCCATATTCTTTTTAAGTATCTCAATTATCTAACTATTAAAAATATGCTTTCCAAAGGGTTTTGTTGGATAGGAGAGGAAATTTCCTCATGCCCCTCTAGTTTCTTCTCAGGCTGATCAAGTAATTGCATTAACATCAGACAGACTAGTAGTAGAAAAAATAATTTCATTATGTGTATTTAGGGAATCTGTGTTGAATGTGGATTCTAATACAGTGAGAAAAAAGAGAGAGTATATATCATGTGGTAAGGAATGGGAGTCTGAGGCCTCAATACTGTTAGCAGTCAATCAAGGGGTCACTGGAACTCAAAACTGTTAAGAGGTACATGTTCTAAAGGAGATACAACCATTCAATGCATGAAGGCAAAGGAAGCAGTCTCTTAGTGTGAAAGATCTTCAATAGTATGCATCGAGAGATATTAGTTTCCCAATAATACCTCTAAAATTCCCCATCGCCCTGTAGGCATGATGCCCTGTCAAACAGGTTTGGTCTGAAACAGGGCCTCTGAGGCCTGAAAGTGTGCAGCAAATCTAAGATACCTTTTGATAGGGAATCACAAGAAAAGGGACTAGGCAAGTTCCCGAGAGCTGGGTGTCAAAGGAGAGATCCAGAATTCAGAATGAACCAAATAACCTACCAAATAATCTACGGCAGCTGCATTGTTACTGTCAAGTACTAACAGCAGACTCCTACGTCTCTCTGCAACATGTTCCTTTCAAGCCTCCCTCTCAGCAGTGCTGTGGTGCAAGCTGGACTGCAGAAACAAGATCTCCCCAGCCTGATGTGCTCAGTTATAGGCCAAGCATTACTGTTTAACCCCACCTCCAGTTTGTAGTAGCTCCCCCACTCCGGAAGTCTGGTTCATGGTACAGTGTGACCTAAGCCCAGTTGGCTACATGCAAGTGTGGGGGTGTAGGGAGGAAATGGCACCCCCCCCCACAGGTATGTCTGTAATAAGATTGGGGGGGATGTCTCAACCACAAAGACCAGTCATTCTTTAGTTGAATATTTGCAGTTCCATAGACATAGATTTCTCCAATGGAAATTTTATTTCCGATAATAAGCCTGTTCTGGGTAAGAATTCTCTGCCATTTGCATTCTTATCAGGAGTTGAGTAGTGAATGTTCTGGACATCTTGAGGCAGTTTATCTTTCAAAGTTTATGTTTTAGTAATCTAACATGACAGAGTTTTATATATTTGAATGTGAATTATTGTATATATTGTGCTATTGTATATATGTATATAATCGATATGTTATATATACTTGGTATATATTGTGTTATATATACTAAAGAAACACTCAGTGACATATTTTAAATCCCAGGGTTGTTCTGCTGACTCTGTAAAATGCCAAAGAAGTTACTAAAACACTGCATGGACATAGGTAGTTTCTAAACTTAGAACAAAAATATGGCCTGTATTGATTACATTTCTTCATTTTCTCTGCATTTAATTCTAACCCTTCCTGGAGTGAATCAGCACACACATGTTTTTCATGACTGACAGATTATATGTAAAACACACATTTAATTGAAACAAGAGATACAGAACTGCAAATAGCTGGGGAGAAAATGTCCCATGTTCTTGACTGCCATTTGAATAATTTTCATAGTCCCTAAGACAATAAGGACTCTTAAATGTATGTCATTTAAATGGGCTAATCTCATAGCCCTGGCCTCAGCTACACTTACCTACATTAGCTAATTACCAGGTCAGATCTGTCTGTAGCTTCTACCATGGCTGCTAATTTAAATTTATTTATATTCAATTAACCTAGATTAATATTTTATTCTATCAAAAATGACTTCCATGTCCTCGCTAACTGGTAAGATACTGTTAGATATTTTAAGACATTTGAATGCATTATGCAAATTTTTTAGAAAATTTTAACGTGAACAGACTATAACTAACCAGGTGATTTTCTAAATACATACTACAAGGTAACCATGTAAAAGAAACCCGATTTCCCCAACATTGTCCAAATCCTCAGTCTTTTTAATCTCTTATCACTTCATCACTTGTCCAGTCCTTCAGAGTTCAGTAACGTGTTGTCTGTGCCTTACTTTGTTCTCACATATCTAATAACATAAATTTAAAGGAACTGTAACATAAGCCTCTGCTTGGTCATCAATTGAAATTGTATAAAAGAGAAAATTACTGATGTTAATGGGCAAACTTTTTATTTCTGACTGATTAAAAATAGTCAAGTTAAAGAGAAAACCTGAGGTATGAACTACAACTGGTTATGTTATAATTCCTCTGAGGCCTTTAAGAGGGTAAATAAGATATCACTGGTAATTTTTTTGAAAATAAAATATAGTATGAGAAGGAAAGATGGACTGTTCAGTTCCTCAGATATAGTGTATTTCATAGGATATAAGATAAGAGAGCTGTCATCTCACTGAAAAAAAGTGAGGATCTTCCAGAGATGCTGGTAAGAGTGGACCCTCACTGTGGCTTGGACAGTTGGGATTTGAACTTCCACTTTATCTCCCAAGGTTGCCCTCTCCTTGATACTCTGATTAGTTAGAGTTGCCATGATCAAACCATTGTAGTTCTAATACTTTGTTTCATTTCAAACACCTGACACCACCTTTAACAGCCCACAGCACAACTGAAAGAAAGCAGAAGGCTATACAAAATGAAAGGCCAAGCTGCAACCAAATGAAATGATAAAATGGAGCACATGTGCAGATTATAACTAATCACTATCATTTGCAAGAATCTAACCTATCTCCAGTTTGCAAACTCGGCTTCCTTGTCTGTACAGTAAATCTACCGAGGTGGGAAGAGAAAGCTTGCCCATATTTTATAACCACTTCATGGTAATTATCTGCTCAATAACACAATAGCCCCCATATTTAATCCAGAAATGCATATCTAGAGTAGATAATGTTTGTAAATTTTTTGCCTACCAAAGCATGATTTCTATAGGGGAAAAAAAGGGGGGGATGGAATGTCCCTTCCAAAAATAATTTTAGAAATTGGGGTGTTTTTCTTGGGGGAAAAAGTGTCAGAACATACAACGTCTTTGAATGCATTGTGTTTATTATTGTAGTGGAAAAAGCACAGGCTTTAAGCAGGTAAGTGGCGCCTAGATACACTCCTAGTCTTTTTTTCAACTGAGGTAACACTGGTTTACAACACCGTATCAAATTCAGGTGTACAGCTTCACACCTGAACATTTTTATATAACAATACACTTGCCACCCAAGATCTAGTTGCCATCAGCCAGCATCCAATCATCCCCTCTACCTGTTCCTTCAACCCCCTGATTCCCTCCCTTGTGTAAACACCATCTGTTGTCAGAATCTAAAGGTTTGTTTTGTTTCACTTGCCCATTTGCTCTGTTTCTTTATCATCCACATGTGAGTAAAATCATATGGTGCTTATCTTTCTCCTTCTGATTTATTTCACTATGTTCCATAGTTGATTTTGTACCATAGATTATACTCATATCTGGATAAACCTGACTTTCATGCTTCAGCAGTTCAGCCAGAGAACAGTCTTGGCACATTCACAATACAGCTTAGTGTAAATACTCTCCTGACAGATCCTTGTCAAAACAAGCAGTGGCTCCCAATCGGAGAGTGCAGCTTCCTGCTGCAGCCTCTACACACAACCTCTTCTCAGCCTCCATGGTTACTGCTGTGTTGGCCTAAGGAGCAATAAGAATCAAGACAAGAAAAGACGTCACTCTTGTCTTCAAGAAGCTGCTCTTTGGTGCAATGGGTAAAAAAAAAAGAGACAAATAAATAAAATCAGGTGTATTGTAAAATAACGTAAGTCTCATCAGTGTACTGTGAAAGAAAACACAGAGGAGGTGATTTCTATAGGGGATTGATTTCAAGTAAGTAAAAGGTGATGACCGCTATTACCAAGGAATGATTGCAGGAGTGGTTATATTTGAATAGAATTTATAAGGTTGCCATGATGGAAATCACAGGAGAGGAGGAGAGAAGACTTTCCAGGAAAAAGGGTTGTATGCAGATCCACAGATGCATGAGAGCAAAGACACCTCAGAGCACGTACTATATATGCATACACTTTACACTCTGACTCACTCACAGACACCTGTTAAAGTTACCAGAGACTCCCCAGTCGGAATCATTTATGCTAAGCCCCACATCAGCAAACCAAAACTCAACCTTCTCTATGCTCAGTTCTCCCCAAAATGAAAGGCCATTTCAGTAAGTGTGTGTCTGCCCAGCACAGTTAGCTGGCCATGCTCCAAGGCTGCCCTTTGCAGCACGGAAGGGGAGTAACCCTGCCTAGCCAATCAGCAGATGCCCGGAATAACTTCCTGTTCCTGCTCACTTTACTGTATAAAAGTCTCCTTGTACTATTTAGAGTTTCTGTCTGTCTGCTAGATTGGATGCTGTCAACTTACAAGTCACTGCTTACAAGCCTACTAGATCAGCAAATTGTGAGAAACTGTCTTTTACTATGCCAAACCAGCAAAATGGACAAATCTGCCTCATATAACTCCATCGTTTCCCTCTGATTGAAGTCAAGACAATACAAATAAGATATCTTTAATTGGCTGATAGACAATAAAAGATTATCTGCAAGAAAACAAAGAGCTCCAGATACAGTCAGAGGGGCATTGATCAATTTAAATTTGGTGACAAACTTTTCAAGCTCAGGCCAGATTCTGAATGAAGTCTGGTCCTGTACCTCACAGGATCATGCCTGAGATGGCCCCAAAGTGTCGCCTGGAAGGTGGCATTTTAGGTATAGCTCAGTCCATTCTCTAATTTTTTTTTTTTTTTTTTTTTGAGACTAGGTCTCACTATTTTTACCCATGGAACCGCAGGCTCACGTTGCCTGGGGTACCACGGACTCAAGCAATCCCAAGCCTCAGCTTCCCAGGTAGCTGGGATTACAGGCATGTGCCAACACGCCCAGCTATTTTTTTGGGACTAGATCTCGCTGCGTTGCCCCGAGTAGACTCGAACCGCGATCCCTAGCCCCAGCCGCTTCATAGGCTGAAGCTTACAGGCATGAGCCACTGTGCCCGGATACCATTCTCTAAATTTTGAAAATAGATTCTTGCACAAACTCCAAAGTTCTCAAAATCACTACTTTAGATCTTGAGTAGAAATTAACCTGGGAAAGAAGTCTGGGATGTAAAAGCCCTTGAAATTTCCCACAGAGCTGACTTTCTCATACAAAGGACCCCCTAACGATTTCAAAATGAAAAAGGGGTTATGGTGCTGAAGATGAAATGGACTAGATGGTCACCCGGGGCAGGAAGGACCATTAATCCTATATTTTTCTCATTGTGAACATTTAATTTTTTTATTTTAATTTTTTTATTTTTAAAATGCATTGCCCTTGTGATAAACTCATTGTTTCACAGAATGCTTTCTTGGTTTTGTCTTCAATGGCCAAGTTTCACTACTTATTGAGAAGAATTAGTATAATGTCTTGATAATATTTCAGGACTTTGATGAAGCCAATAATTTGAGGAGAAAGAATAATTTCTCACCTTAAAAATTGTTAGGGGAGCTGTGATAAAATTGGGAGCTGTGGCCCCCAGTAATAGTAGTGCTGCATTAAAATGGCAGCCATTGTTGCTGTGGTGGGTGGAGACTTGGAGAAGGGAAGTCAAGCCTCCTCAAGATAGGATTAGTGTCAGGAGATTAGGCATGGGGCAAAATATGTGGAGAGGATAGAGAAAATAAGAGAGTAGAGGCACTCCTGCTGCCAGCTTCCAGGTGTGGGAGCAGGCAGGGGGGGCCTGGGTCACATGGAGCCTGGAAAAGCATGTTGGAGAGACTTGTAATTTGTATAGGCTACTTGGAAATTTAGTACTTGAGAACTTGGTTTAACTTTGAAACCGCAAAGCTTGGGAATTGTTTGGAGACCTGAAGAGGCTTGTTGTGCTGCTGTTTCCATCATGTGATGTCTGAAGTGGTTGCTGCTGTTGTATCAAGTGAATTTTGCTGACTCTGGGTCACTTCAGATTTGGAACTGAAAGAATGTTGGATCTTCTCTTTTGGAGAAGAATTGAAAATGCCATTCTGGTTTTCCTCGTTGGATTTTAATCTCCTGCTTTGGAAGAAGGTGTGATGGTGCCATCTTGGCTTCTTTGGCTTGGAATGAGTGAAGCTGTGTCTTTGAAGAAGGAATAGTGGCACCATCTTAACTCTTCAACTGGCTTAAGGTGGAGCGGCTGCCATTTTGTGGATGCACATGGCTGCATCCACAGTGCTTTGGATTAGAGACTGGACTGTGTGATAAGATTACCAAAGGGGTTCTCTTGTACCCCTCTGTGACTCTCGTCTAATTTGTCTTTTATTAAGAACATTTGGTTTTTGCCTCCCTCTTAAAGTTTATGTGGTCTTGCTACTGCATGCATGGGCTGGGAAGAGCCTGGTATGTGGCTGGCTTTAAAAGGCCAGCTGTCCCCTTTGAAAGTTTGGGTAAGCATCCCGTTTTGCCTGTTTTCCCACCCAATATCAGTCTTGCATGTATGGGCTCAGAAGAACCTGGTGTGTGGCTTTATAGGGCCAGCTGCTCCCCTTTGTAAGTTTTTGTTAAGCACCCCATTTTGCCTATTTTCTCACCTAATTTCAAAATGACAATGTAGCAAGGTGTTGGCAGAGAGAATGAAGTAGTTCTTCTTTGAAATGTTGCTATCATTGATTTTATCCTGAATTAAAGTGAATGAAACTGGGTTTTAGAAAAGAAGCTTAAATGGTTTTTAAAACAAAATGAGAAATTGTAGAGATGTTGTTGGCCTCATTATATAATTCCTGAACTAGGCTGTAGTGTTCTAGGTGTTGCAAGGCTTACACAAAATGGAGGATATTTATAGATGGAAGGAGGGTGGAGCAAGGTGGTTAGCTTTTGAAAAGATTACTTCAGATAAGGCCACTTTTCCTTGGAAGGCAAGGAGCTCCTGGGTTGAGTGTCACTGGAGTTGTACAGGTTAAGGAGTCTCCAGATTACTTCATTTAGGATTGCAGTTATAGCAGGTTGAAACTGGAGCTGGTATTAAATCAAGGTGGTCACCCAGCATGAAGGACTACAAGTCAGCCTGTTTGTTTTGTTTTTCTGTTTTTTTAGCATAGGAAATGTACATTCAGTCAATTGAGAGGGGTATGAGTCTATGAGGAAACCACACATGAGTCTATGGGAAGCCATGGGATTTTTTTATCAGTGAACATTACACAAAAAAATATTGTAAGAATGTGACAACACATACATAGAACCATTTCCCATAATTCCACTGTGAAACCACTGAGGTGAAGCTGTGCGCCTTGGGAATGGTGACTCACTTTCAAGATGGAAAGGAAACATCAACCTAAAAGAGGCAGACTGTTTATGGCTCCCCTGGGCCCCTTGCAGCCACCTCCCTCAAGCGCAGCAGTAAAGGAAGTTAGCACAATGTTGAGAGTACAATCAATTCTCCGAAAGAATCAGTTTCAAATCCTTGGCTTCCATGGACACCACTTCCTAAGACAAGATTATGCCTGAGAACAAAGCCAAACTGGATAGCTGTGGGTGCCTCCTTTTACCTTTTTCCTGCTCTAACTCAATGAAGGAATGGGTATACCTGGCTCTTACTCCGATAAAACAATTGAAGCTTAAAAACGTTGGAAACTGTAAACCCACCCCCATTTGCCAAAATCCAGGACATGAATTTACAGTATGCTTCTCTCTTCTCTGCCAGGAAGTACAAAAGTTAATCACTAGCGACATTAGATGCTTATCTGTATGAAAACAGCAACAGAGGAATTCACCAACCCTATTATATTCCATTATCCTCCCCTGTATTCGCTTTCACAATTTGTCCTTAGAAATTCAAAATCCTTTTCCTTTGTCTTGTCATTTCTCTAAAAAATCCATTGTTGCTTTTCTAAGAAGGTACATAAATTCGACTTCCAGCCAAAACTTTGAATTACTTATCTCTAGGGACTCCCGTGTCTTACATTCATAATACACACATTTATAAACTTCTATATTTCTTGTATTCATTTGTCTTCTCTCCAGGCCCCATCTAAGAAACTAAAAATGGATGGAAAAAGAGATTTTTTTTCTCCGTTAGACTCTGAAATCAGATTTATTATAAAATAGTATGCTCTGAATTACTGTGATATTTATTTAATGGCCTTGACTCTTCCTTCCTCCAGCTATGATTTTGTTAAAGAATGGATCACTTCCCAAGAAGAGGTCTTTGATAGCAAAGACAGCAGTGCATTATTTCCTTCAGACAACAATATGTGCTTGAGTGTGTACTGTCTGGTCATGTCTTGGAGTTATAATACTTAATATTTCTCAGTTAAAAATATAAAGGGAAATAAAAATATGCTACAAGGTCATCCCCTCTATAATGTCATTATTTTCAGTTTGTGAGTATCCATATGTGTATCTTTGCTCTCAGTTTTGCACAAGTTCAAGGAGAAGATTAAAAAGGTCTTTTTTTTTTTTTTTTTTTTTTTTTAGAGACTAGGTCTCATTATGTTGCCTGAGGTAGTACCTAACCTGTGGACTCAAGTGATCCTTAGTCTCAGCCTCCCAGATAGCTGGCATTACAGGTGCACCACCCCGCCCAGCTTTTTATTTTTTATTTTTTTTTTTTTGAGAGTAGGTCTCGCTATATTGCCCAGGGTAGTCTCAAACCTGTGGACTCAAGTGATTCCTAGCCTCATCCTCTCAAGTAGCTGGGATTATAGGCATGTGCCACCACGCCCGGCAGGTCTATGTCTTCTTATGAGAGACCAACATTATACCACCCAGTAAAAGATAAATATGCAAAACAATTTATGTTATTATATATTTTCATATTTTTAATATAAAATATTTTCATGCTTCCTTAATTTCCATCATCTCTATTTGCTTTTTAATTGACCACACAGTTTCTTCTTTCATTGGTCAACCACATCTTTGTTTTTTATTCATCTCTGCCATGTTCTTATTGGATTTAGGGAGCAATGGGAATAGGTTGCCTATTTTGCTATAGTGTACTTAACAATAACAGGGGTCAGGAATCCCCAAAATATGATACCCTGACATGTTGAATATCCTCAGCTAGAGGAGTTTGACAAAACAGCCAAGGTAGGAAAATTGTTCTGAATCTCTCCCATCTCTCTTCTCTAAAACAGGTTACAAATCCCCCATGTGAAAAGTCCCTCCCTGCAACCATAGAAAGGAAGACATCCTCCTAATCAGAGATGGGGAACTTGGAGCCAAGAAACTAAATTGGTTAAACTAACCTTCATTTTCCTAATTACTTCTTCAGCATTGACTACCCTTAGCCCAAATCTCTTTGCCTTGTCAATTCTTCCCAAATGTATTGTTTCTCTTGCTAAAAGATATAAATGCTTTCTGCTCTAATTACTATTTTGCGTCCTCATTCTCTTCTGAGGCTTCCTAAATACATGTAAAACTTGACTAGAATCTTTGTCATTCTACTGTTATCCTGTCTTATCAGTTTCACTTCCAAACATAGTCAGGGCCTGCAAGAGGGTTAAGAAAAAAATTCTTTTCCCCAGTAGAAAAAATTAGCATACTTTTGTAAGATCTACTACTATAAATGGTATAATGCTTTCTTTTTGCACTAAGTGCCACAAAATAATGTCAGTTTCTTTCTTAGATGCATATTTCAGTTTGGGACTAGGGCACAATGCAATCTAGAAAGCAAGGTCCTGAATTTCAGTTTAAATTAAGCCAACTCCATGAATAAGATCACATGTACAAAAGAATAATACATTCAAGGCAACTGAGGTAACCTGTCACAGATTTCTACTTTCATCTTCTCTGGCACTGGGGAATCAAACCCCAGGCCCACAGTAATGTGCAATGTGAAAGAGGTTCCCTCCTTTACCAATCAATGGGGGAAAGAAAGCCACCATGACTGACTGTGGCCCTGTGGCAGAACTGCTAACAGGAGAGAGGAGAGGAGCCCAACCAACCACCTGGGGAAATCTACCTCATCAGAGAACACCTCCACCACCAGCAGTAGGGAGTTGGATTCCCAAACCAAGATATCAGAGCTGTGTAGCATCGAACCAGCAATAGGTAACAGATACCAGAAAGGATCTTGGAGAGGTGTACCACGTCTGCCCTACAAGTTCATGGCATGCTCAGCCAGACAATCTGCCTCAGCTACTCCTGGAGATTCAAGAAAACTGATCTGTTGCTTTTCAAGAGTGCAAGTCCACACCCAGGAAAAATGGCCATAGTTCCAAAAAAAGAAAAGTCTGATGGGCCAAACATGGACCAACAGTTTGCAGTGAGAGGAGCTGGAGTGACCAGAGGGAGAAAGGGGGAAAGGGGGGCAGGGTGGGGCAGTTATTAAGGTGTACAATACTACCATACAAATGTGACCAATACTGTATGAAAATTAAAAATATATTTTTTAAAAAGAAACACCGAATAATAATAATAATAATAATAATAATAATAATAATAATAATAATAATAATAATAATATGCTCTAAGGTGTGGAGGGTGGAGGAGCAAGAAATGAAGTCAGATGCATATTATAGCTATATCATTCAACTTTTTTTCTTTTAAAAAGAGAGGAAATCAAGATATACAAGTATAGCTAATGCTTGCAAGAAGAAACAGTAAAAATAAAACTGACCTTAAAAATGTGTATTTGTGATAGGAGGAGTAGGTATAAAAGCTGATAATATGGATGATTGGAATGGGGTAATGACACTTTCCTCTTCCTGTCCACACAAGGCTGCTCCCAACAAGAGGTGGAGTCTACCTTACCTATTCTAAAGTCTGATGGGCCTTTCAAGTAATAGCATGCTAATTTCATGCCCAACTCATGGGAAGCTTGGCAGATTCCAGTTAGGAGTAGCATGTGGAATGAAGAAGAATTTGAGATGGAAAAGATTAATAGTGATCCGTGAGGCCAGTCCACAGAACGGGGATCCTGGGAAGTGTGTCCCAGGTTCAACTATAATGAAGTTGAGAAACCCCTTATATACCCAACAAGAAAATGTTACAATGATGTAATGTGGAAGTACCAAAGCTATGTGACATGCAGCAGGCAGGATGGGGGATGTGTGATAACAGGAGAATTTGCCTTTGGGGGCAACAGTCATTTACTAATAGGTCATATGTCTCTTGGGACATTCCAAAGAGATTAGGAAGCTGTGTCACAGGTGAGAGACCAGTTATCGATCACCCTCTAGTATGCCAGAGAGGGCTAGAAAAATAGGAGGTGTTCCTTTTATCTCAAGCTCCATCTCTCTACCTGTTTCCACATTCCACAGATTCCAATTTTGCTTTCCTGGAATTCAGGATATAAAGGAAACCAGACTCTCCTCCTGCAGATAGAGTCATCTGGGAAGGCTTGTAAGATGAGACATCATCATTTGGTGAAAGAAGTCATTTGGAGAGAAATTTGAAGTGCTTAAGACTATATTTAGCTCCAAGACCCCAAGAAGCTAAAAAATGCCTTCTTGAATATTCCAGCCCAGTCCAAATGTTAACTGAATGCAGCATATGAATGACCAGTACAACAAAAGAAATGTAAGTACTCCTGCACACCTGGGGTCCTGAGCTACTGGGGCCCCATTGCCAGCGGGGAGCTAAGGCAGCAAGGAACTCTGGGGAGGCCCCCTGCACTGGAGAGCCTGGGAGGGGGGCCTAGGTGGAATTTTAGCCCCATCCACCAGTGGATGGTTGCACAGGGCAGCCATCTGCCAAACCAAATGGGCCAAGGCATGGTTTGGCCAAGCCCCTACCCCTTTCCCAAGACAGTTTGGGACTGAGCCTGCCTGGCTATCTGGGCCACCTCCCCATGCAGAAAGGTACCAGCACATGGGTGGGGGAGCGGGAAAGCCCCTTCCATTTAGCTCTCACTTCAGCTAATCTTCAGGTGGAGGAAAGACATAAATACAAACACCATCATAGAATGAGTGAGGGACCAGGTAAAAATCCAGCCCACAAGTCTAAGCTGGACACAGAAGATGGAATTTTGAGAGAACCAGTGCATACGAGACTGGAGAAACAACTATGGAAACATGACATCATGAATGCACACCTACACGCTCACTGGGTCTGGAAGAGCCAAGATCTCACTTCTGAGATGCCATCTAGGAGAGCAAGGCGCTCCTCCCCACACCTCCGGAGAGGAAGACCAAAGAGTGGGGCCATTGGCCCCACAGCAAAGCTGCAAATTCAAGCAGAAGAGATGATCTACAATGGCCATTCACAGCTGCCTGTCTCCACAGAGAAACTTCTTCACTGACACTGGCTGGGGGTGAGGCCCCCTAGACCTGATGCCAGAACCATAAGGCAAAACAGCAAAACAACACAGAGAAGGAGTTGGAGAAGACAGCCTACAACGAGAAAACACGAACAGACCACAAATGAACATGGACTGGCTGCCCAACACTAGGCTAACACTGAAAACCTACCAGCACGGTTCACCTGGTCCCAAGAACATAGTCCCTCCCCCAGTGAAAAGACACTGCCCCAGGAAAGAAAGAGACTAATGGACTTAACACAGACTAGCAAACAACAGAGAGAGGGATTTGAGTGAATGGAGGGAACACCAATAGGGAGGTTGGTGCCCAAAAACCATTTACCGAAGCTGTGTTTTAAAGAATAAAAATAAACTATAAGCACATAGCTAAGAGGTACCTGGGGACCCCAAACTACTAAAGGGTGTGCATTCTAAAAAGGGTTGAGCCATCCCAAGACAAAGAAAACATATCGTTAATGGGAAAGATTTTTAATGGGGATGGGGGGGGCCAAGGAAGAGGAGGAGAAAGAGTGTGTAGATGACAAGGAGGAGAAAAGGATTTCAACTAATAGATTTACAATGAAACTCAAAAAATTATCCACTCCTTCATGGGCAAATGCTCAGCTGAGCAGGTTCAGCACAAAGTGGGATGACTGAGTGCAAAAGTTTGCCAAAAACCTGAAGCTCTTTCCAGTAGGGGAATCACAGTAAAGGTTTTAAGACGGTCCCAGAGAACTAGGACAAAAGGAGGTACCCAAAACTCAAAATGTATCACATCATCCACAATGAGGTCAAGAAAAAAGCTGCCACTATCTCTGCAAAATGCTAACTTGCCAGGAGCAACCTCTCCATGTGTCTCTTACCCTCGTGTCTCACCCATGTCTCTCCACAATTGTCTCTCTCCAAGTGTCTCACTTCTAGTCTCCCCTCTGCAGCACCCACACATGTCTCCTTCATTTCAATTCCATTTATGGATCCATCTCAATCCTTTCCAACTGCCTCCCTTCCACATGCATGCTGGGAACTGTAATCCAAGGCAGCCACACATGAGTAGGGGCAGGGAAGTGGCATCTGTTCACTGGTCTGTAATGTCCCAGCCTTTTCACAGAGCAGCATTATGTAACAAAACTGCCCAACCAGCTCACAGCTCACAGAATTGCAACCTTGTTGCTGCTGTTTTAAATTTTGGGTGCTTCATGGGATAGCAAGAGATAACTGGAATAAATTTTACCTGACTTTGAGTGATGAAAATATATCACATATGTGAAAATCTATGAAGCTGACCAAAATATTCAAAAAAGAGAGATAAAAACATCAAGTAAATTAAAGAAAGCAAAACAAAAAACAACAAAGAATTAAAACCGTATTTGTCACAATGGCTATTGATGGCTATTGCATCATTTTCTTATTTTAAAAATCAGTAAACTGGTAAGAAAACATAGTGAATACATTTTTGTTGTGTTTCTATTAGGCTCTGATTTTTAGAATAATCAAAAAGCCCAAATGATGATAAAATTGACTCAAGATGATCATAAATGATACTGAATTGAATGAGAACAAATAATCCCAGCTTTAAAGTGTTACCCCATTAATTACTAGTGTTGAGGAAAAGACAACACACCACAGAGGAACTGAGCTGTCACCGCCTTAATTCAGTGATTAGCCTTAGCACATTAATGGTGTCACTGTGTGACATTATTTGGCTCTTGGTAAGATGTAACATGAAGGGCACAGAATCTCTTAAGAACTACTCTTGCCAAATATATGTCACCTGAAACTAAGTAAAATTTTACAGAGGTCAAAATCACCAGTTGAATAACATCAAGAAGAATCATTCAAACAATCCGGAAGACAGAAACAAGACAACAGATTGACTCTGTCCAAGAAATAAAAATAAGAGTGGGGACATGCCGGAGGTAATAGTGAGAGGTGGAATCATAATCAAATGAAATATGTGGACTCTGACTTCTTGTGATTTGTAAAACAATAAATGACATTTTTTGATATTTGGGGGGAAATATCATTATTTGATATTTGTTTTAAACTATATCAAGAAGTTGTGAAGTTTAGTTGTTAACAACATCATTATGGTTAAAATGCAAATGTTCTCTTTTTAGAGCTACCTAATGACATACATATGGATGAAATGATTTCATGTCTCTTTTTTACTATAAGATATTTTAAAAGATTAAGCAAACAACAAAAAAGCAATTGCTAGGGCACGGTGGCTCGTGCCTGTAAGTTTCAGCCTACGAAGTGGCCGGGGCTAAGGATCGCTGTTGGAGTCCTGCCTGGGGCCCACAGTGAGACCTAGTTCCAAAAATATAGCTGGATGTGGTGGTGTGCGCCTGTAATCCCAGCTACCTGGGAAGCTGAGGCTGGGGAATGCTTGAGTCCATGGTACTCCGGGCAACGAGTGCCTATGGCTCCACAGGCAAAATATAGCGAGACCTAGTCTCAAAAACAAAAACGAAAAACAAAAACAAAAACAAAAAAAGCAATTACTAAATGTATGATTTAATGTGAATGTTCTATATAGTAAATATCTGAATATCTACTATAGACAGTAATGAAATTTTCTAATATATATATATCTCACATAGTCATTTTAGACATCAAAAATTATTTAAATTAGTCTAAATTTGTTTGTGGAGAGAATACTACAATGAACAATTCTCAACATTATAACCTTGGTTAGCTCTAATTTCCTTTCTTTTTAACTGAACAAAGAAAGGCATCTTTAGTAACAGGTTGATAGGTTAGTAGTTACTGATAACTCTTCATAAGGCTTTTTTAGTAACTGAACACAAATGCCTTTGATAAGTAGATAATAAATCTTTTTGCAAGTCAGATAATTTCCAATTACTTCTTTCACAAAATTAGAGCACTTATTGAGTTGCCAGCTGATAACTCATCAAAAATAGCTTTCAAAGATAACTATGATTTTTCAAAAATAACTCAGAAAGCATCCAAAGAATTGATTGGCATTGCTATAACAAAGCTCCTTCCATTTTCATCTACATATTTATGTAATCACATTTCTCAATGTTTACTTCTATAAAGATGAAAACGAGGAATAGAATAGATGCTAAAACTTCTCTCATTCTAGCAATAAGTAGCAATTCAGACAGAAATGAACTAATCGGGGAAGGAGCACCATCCATCTTATTAAGAGATGCCTTCCCATTAATTTTTTACTTTTTCTCTTTGATAATTATTCATCAAAATGTAAAATATTTATGCTGCTTTGATTAATTACAAAATTATAATTGCTCTAATGGTAATCTAATCAGAGGAGGTCTTTAACATTAAACCAAATCATTAGAAATTTTTGAAAGAAAACGCTATATGTGTGTATGTGCATGTATACATGTAACAAGTGGTCAGTAAGAACATGATCCTTAGAAGAAAAGGATGATAAATTGGACATCATCAAAACTGGAAACATTTGTTCTGTGAAAAGTAATGTGATAAATGTGAAAAGAAAAACCTCAAGCTGGAAGGAAAAAAACCTATAAAGTAGACATCTTGAAGCATGATGACCAGGTGAAGCCTGAAAACTTGGAGTATGCTGAAGCACAATGACCTAAGAAATACAGCCTAGGGATATAGAGAAACAACCTATGACTGACTGACTCAGTTTACTGGTCTGCAGTCCTAGTTCTCCTTGAATCTTCATCATTCCGTCTTTGTCATTTCAGGTCACATACTACCACATACTACCACCAATGATAGTCCACCTGGAACACCAGTACTTGTAAAGTGTGTGTAGACCCTTAACTTCCTGTTAGGGGTACTTGATTTTTGATATAAATCTGCTGAGTCAGCACCAGTACAATATCCTCATTCTGAGAACCTGCTTTCAATCCAATAAAGAACTGGTATCCAGAATATGAAAATAGCCCAATAACAACAACAATAACAACCCAAAACCTAATCATAAATGAACAAAAGACTGTACTCTTTACCACAGGTGTCTACTCAAGCTGTCATAACTAAAATACATACTGTTGGAATGTTAAAAGCCTGAAAATAAACTGAGCAATTCAGTTCAGCACTCCCTTTATTAGGGGGCTGTGGGCCCCCAGTACTGGTAAGGCTGCTTTAAAATAGCTATTGTTCATTGGTGGGTGGAGACTTGGAGAAGAGAAGTTAAGAGGATTAAAAGATCAGGGAGGGGACAGAGAAAAGGCCAGGGAAAGAGACAAAACAGAACAGAAAGGTATAGAAGAAAATGGAGAAGGAAGGTGCAGAGAGGAGCAACAGGGAGGCTGGAGGCCTCAGGGCTGCTGCTACCATGCGGAGCAACAGGGCAGGGAAGGAAGCCAAGCTGTGGGTGTCCATCCCCAGCCCCGGCCGGTGAGGAACCTGGGGAAGCATGTTGGAGAAACTTGTGACCTGTGTGAGCTGACTTGGAAACATGGTCCATGAAAGCTTGGTTTAATTTTGAAACTGCGAAGCTTGGAGGTCTTTTGGAGAACTGAAGAGAGTTTGCTGTGTTGCCCTTTTCAGCGTGAGATGTCTGAAGCGCTTGCTGTGTTGCTCTATCGAGTGGGTTTTGCTGATGTTGGGCCACTTTGGAGTTGGAGCTGAAAGAATGCCGGAGCTGTGCCTTTTGGAAAAAGATCGATGATGCCATCTTGCGATGATTCCATCTTGGCTTCTTCTGGCTTGGAGTGAGTGGAGCTGTGTCTTTGAAGAAGGAGTGGTGGCGCCATCTTAGCCCCTTCATTCAGCTTAAGGTGGGGCAGCCGCCATTTTGTGGACGCACATGACTGAGCAGCCATGCACTCTTTGGACCAGAGACTGAACTGATGGGTAAGATTACTAAAGAGTTTCCTAATAGCTGGGCGTGGTGGCGCGCACCTGTAATCCCAGCTACCTGGGAAGCTGAGGCTGGAGACTGCTTGAGTACGTGGTACTACAGGCAATGTGAGCCTGCAGTTCCACGGGCAAAAATAGCAAGACCTAGTCTCAAAACAAAAAAAAAACAAAAAAAAAAAACAGAGGCTTGCCGAATGGCAGTGGCCTCACAGCAAAGCCCCAAGGGAGGAGACCTACCGTCAGCTGATGGCTGTCTCTGCGAGAATCTGCTCTTCCAAAACATACCGCTGGGAGTCAAGCCCCCAAAGCCAAAGACTGAATCCTGAAGGAGCAACAACATGTCGCAGAAACGGCAGAGATGAGCCCCACCAAGAAACAGAAAACAATCATACAAGCCAAAGGTGCTCCAATCGGCCTGCGAAGGCAAAGGCAGTACAGGAAAGATAGACAGCAGCTCTACCAAGTCCCAGAAATCGCACCCTCACCAAGGATGAGGAAATGGATCCAGAAAAGAAAAAAAAAAAGACTAAACGGCTAAACATGGACAAACAACAAAAAGAAAGGAGGCAAAGTGACCAGAGGGGATGTGGTATGGTGGGGTGTTCCCATGGGGATCAGCAATTAAACAATCATGTAATGTAAAAATTCCAAAAATTAAATAGAAAAAAGAAAAAGTATAAAGAGGTTCTGACTCTTGTCTAATTTGTCTTTCAATAAGTAGATTTGCTGTTGCCTCTCTTCTAAAGTTTATGTGGTCTTGCTACTGCATGCACAGGCTGGGAAGAACCTGGTGTATGGCTGGCCTTAAAAGGCCAGCTGCTCCCCTTTGTAAGTTTGGGTATTTGTTTTGCCTGTTTTCCCACCTGATTTCAGCTTGATTTAGGGTACAGTTTCCTCCCTAAGAGACATCCCCCTCCCTCCAGAAAAGAAAACAAGCTGATAACCCCTTAAATAGCTTTATGTTAACTTAGGTAACTTTATGGTTAACCCAGCTGCAAACTTAATGTACACTAACATGTCCACCATATTTTACCTTTGTCTGTCTTAGAATAGGAATGCAAATGTATAGCTTAGCTTGTAAAACAATATAAAAGGACCTGCAAATGGACTAGTCAGGCAGCTGAGTTTCTTTGTCTTGGTCTGCCCTCAGCTGAGCTTTCCTGATAAACTTTCTCTTTGTCCTTCCCTTCCTGTACCTGGGGTGTCTGTGCTGCACGGTGTTGTTCACGGCCTAACACATACCACACATACTGGTGGCTTAAACCACAGGCATTTCTTTCATACAATTCTGGAGACTGGAGAGTCCAAGATCAAGGTGTCCACCAATATCTGGTGA
Source organism: Uropsilus gracilis (assembly GCA_004024945.1). Lineage (NCBI taxonomy): Eukaryota > Metazoa > Chordata > Mammalia > Eulipotyphla > Talpidae > Uropsilus > Uropsilus gracilis. The sequence continues at coordinate 59,257 of PVHY01005024.1, forward strand.
GTTCTCTGCCTGACAAAATTCACCTTCTTGTGCCCTGCCTGGCAGAGAAAGCACTTGCTCTCTCTTTATTCCTTTTCTGATCCCCTCAAGAGTCTCACCCTAATGAATTCATCCAATTCGCCTACCAAAAGTTCCATCTCCAAACACCACCATATTGGGGGGTTGAATTCAACAAACATCTGGAGAGCAGGGTATAAATCATTTCAATAGCCTTATGCCCATTGACACCAAATTCATGTCCTTGTGTGGGGGATACATTCATTCCATCCCAACAGCCTCCGCATTCTTAGCACGTTCTTAACCCATTCAAACATAAACTCTCAAGATAAGAATTCCATCTAAATATCAACTAAGCTAGATAAGGATGAGATTTGAGGTATGATTATACCTGAGGCAAATTCCTCACCAGTTGTGAATCTGTGAAAAAAGACATACTATGGATTTGTAAAATTCAGTGGTAGGACTGGCACAAGATAGCATTCCCATGACAAAACAAAGAAATAGGGAAGTGGAAATGAGTGACACTGTTGCTTAGGGCAAAACTTGGTCAGGCAAGTTCCTCTCGGTCTTAAATTCCAGATATAATACTCTTTGGTTCATCACTCATTGTAACTCTTCTGGGCTGGGATCATACCTCCAGACTTCAGAGGCCCGCAGCTGAGAGTCCAGGAGGTAGCATTGTTGCACATAGTATTACAGGAAAGTACTTTTTTCCCCTACCCCCACCTACATTCAGCCACCTTTGATTACAGGTCCCTGTGTGCCATGGATTAGACTTCCTGAGTGGGGGAACTATGGGGAATTAGGGGAAGATCTGAGCAGTCAGGTGAAGCTATATAACATGGGAGTAGGTGGGCTCTTGGGAGCTTACTTCTCAAAAGGAAACATGTGAAGGAGAGAGATATGGAGACCCTTAGAAGAGACATGTGGGTGAGAGAATCATGAAAAGGATGTCCTTGCCAGAGACAATGGTAGCCATTATCTTAAGTTGAACTTTGATTTTTCTCCTTTTGCCCCAGATGCTTTATTCTTTTCTTGTGGTTCCCTGCCAAAAGGTGCCTTAGACTTGTGGCAAGCTTTCAGGCCTCAGAAACCACTCTTTGGGTTGGCTTTGCCCACAAAGGGATGAGCAATTTTCTTTTTTTCACCTTTTATTTATTTTTTTAATTTATTGCACTCTCTCACACACACACACACACACACACATATATTTGCATCATTTACTACCCCAAGGTTTTCCCACCACCTTATCACCCATGAACCATCTTAATCTCTTGTGCCCATTCCTCTCCCAATTTCATCTCCCTCCTCTTCTCTTGCTTTATGCTTCAGTTCTGCTGACAGTCTTAAATTTTTCTTGTCCATTTGTTTGTTTATTTTCACTATATCCCACATATAACTGAGACCATCCAGTATTTTTTTCTTTCTGACTTATTTTCACTTATTTCATGATTCCTTCTAGCTTGATCCATGTTGCTGCAAATGACATAGTTTGTCTTTTTTTTTTTTGATTGCTGAATAATATTCCATCATGTACATAGACCACAGCTTTCTGACCCATTTGTCTGTTTTGGAGCATTTGGGTTTTTTCCATATCCTGGCTACTTTAAATAGTGCTGTGATAAATATCTGAGTACAGGTGTCCTTTTGAATGAGAGTTTTCGTATCTTTTGGGTAAATTCTCAGAAGTAGGATTGATGGATTGAATGGTAGCTCCATTTTCAGTAGTTTAAGGGTTCTCCACACAGCTTTCCTTGGTGGCTGGACCAGTTTGCCTTCCCACCAGCTTTGTGAAAGTGTCCCTTTCTCTTCACATCCACACCAGCATTTGTTATTGCCTGTTTGTTTTGTTTTTGATATGAGCCATTCTTACTGGTGTGAGATGATATCTCATGGTTTTGCTTTGTATTTCCTTGATTATTAGTGATGTTGAGCGTTTTTTCATATGCCTGTTGGCCATTTGTATTTCTTCTTTTAAGTAGTGTCTTTTTAGCTCTTTGTCCTATTTTTTGACTGGGCTTTTTGCTTTTGTTAAGTTGTGTGACTTCTTTATGGATCTTTGTTATCAGACCTTTATCACTTATATGGAGAGCAAAAAATTTTTCCGATTCGATTCAATTGGGTTTCTTTTTGTTTTGGTTATTGTCTTTTTTGGTGTACAGAGTTGAGTTTAATGTAGTCCCAGCTGTTTGTTTTCCTTCATTTCCTTAGCATCTGTAGATGTGTCTTGAAAGAGCTTCCTGAAGTGTAAGTCTTGGAGTGTTTTGCCCATATTTTTCCTATGTATTTTATGGTTTCAGGTCTTGGGATGAGTAATTTTCAGTTTTATTATAAATATCCTTTCTTCTCTCTTTATGCACACTAATTCTATTAGAGAATTTTCACGCTGCAAATATGCTTCCTTTACCTTTGTGTCTGTGGATAACCAAATCTCTTTTAGAGCATGTACCCCTTTCCTCCTTTGGGTCTCTGGGTACCCCTTGATCATGCACTAATAGTTCCAGGCCCAAGGCCTAGTGAAGCAAGGAAGCAGTCCAGATGATCCCTGAATTAACTTCAGGGCCCTTCCATTTTCTTGAAACATAATACCTAGCATATTTACGGTCAAAAAGCCCTGTATTCAAATCCCACAAAATCTAAGATAGCTGATAATCTTCCTTTTTTTGTTTCAATTTTTTATGCCCACCTTAATGCAAATTGACTGATACAATCCTTGCTGATACAATCCTTCCTGTATTCTCCTGCAATGACTCAGGTCCATAGGTTATACCATGGTCTCATCAGCAAATAGCTGTTCAGTCACTTAAATGTTCTCTGCTGATGAAGTGTTTCTCATATTTTACAATATGGATTGAGCTGAGATTTTTCCAAATCTTCAAGTTCTGATTCCTTTTTGATTACCAGTTCCTTCTTCAATTCATCTCTTTTCTTTCACTTGTTACTCTGGAAATTTAGGAAAAACTAAACCACTTTTTCAATTCTTTGCTTAAAAATCTCCTGAGTTAAGCATCCCTTGCAAGTACTACCATACCACCACTTTGGAAAAGCATTTGGGAATTTTGTATAAGTTAAAAGTATACCTACCTTAAGGCTGGGCATGGTGGCGCATGCCTATAAGCAGCAGCCTAGGAAGCCATGGCTGGGGCCAGGAATAGCAGTTCAAGTCTCTCCTGGTGCAATGCAGCAAGACCTAGTCCCCCAAAAATAGCTGGGTGTGGTGGCATGTGCCTGTAATCGCAGCTACCAGGGAAACTGAGGCTGGGGATTGCTTGAGTCTGTGGTACCCCAGGCAACGTGAGCCTGCGGTTCCACAGACAAAAATAGGGAAACCTGTTTTTAAAAAAAAAAAAAGTATACCTACATTATAACCCCAGGAATCTCACTTTAGATGAAATGAAATGGAAACTTGTACATGAAAATATGCACATGTATTCATCATGATCTAAAAAATAAAACAAAGCTGGAAACAAGTTGAATATCATTTGTGAACATATTGTAAAACACACTGGTTTGTATGTAAAACAAACCTCCCACCCTGGCCCAGCAGACAAGAGAGCAAAGCCATCTGCACAGACTTGAAGTCACAACAGGCTCCATGGGGAGCTTATGAAGAAATCTGCTGCCTGAGGGTAAACCAGTTTCTCAAACCACTAATGACCAAGAAGCCAGAAAAAAGATTTCAACAATGTGTTCCCTAGCACTTGCCTCCCACTGTGTGTTTTTTAAAAATCAGGAAACTGATGAATCTTGGGCATTTTCTCTTCTCCATCCATAGATAACAGCAACACTTCTTTAGGTCAAGATAACTTGGGAAGTCAAAATACCTAGACACATAGATGAAAACCAAGCGCATCACCACCATCCCCAAAGCAGTCGCATTTTTGACATCATTGACTTACTGGTCCAATCTATGTAAATGGGATTCAAATTTGTGATGGTTAAAACTGTTTTCTTAGAGTAAAATCTGTCAAATTGCTTTCCAGGTTCAAATCCTCACTTTAATTGTGCAATGAACTTTTTGTTTATTCTGAGACTTTTTTTTTAATTTTTATTTTGTATGTAATCTTCATACAATATTGGTCACATTTGTATGGTTGTCATTACCTTAGGTATGGCCCTCCCCACCATATTATACCATTATCCTCCTACTCTACTCTTCTTTTCCCCCTCCCCCCTTTCAGTCACTCCAGCACCTCATACTGCAAGTCGTTAGTCCATGTTTGGCCCACTGGTCTTCTCTTTTTTCCTGGAACAATGTCCTTCTCTTTTTTCCTGGAACAATGTTTGGCCCACTGGTCTTCTCTTTTTTCCTGGAACAATGCACTTGCACTTCTGAACAGCAACAGACTAGGCTGCTTGGATCTCTAGAAGTAACTGAGGTGGGTGGCAGTCAGGTTGAAAGCATCAGGAACTTGTCGTAGGGCAAATGCGTGGTGCAGCTCTCCAGGATCCTTTCTGGTGTGAGACATTTTTTCTGTTTCAGTCAACAGTTCCAACCAGTGAATGGATATACCAACAGTAGTATATCCACACAATGAAATACTACTCAACAATAAAAAAGAACAAATTGCATTTACACTAACATGGATGAATCTCAAATGCATAAGAGCAAGACAAATCCCAAAAAACTAAAATAATAGACTCCACTTATAGAAAAGATGGAAGCTAGAGGAACAGAAAAAAGATCAGTTGTCAGGGGGAGGGGGTATGGGAGGAGTTGACTATAAAAAGGCATGAAGGAACTTGTGTGGGAGAATGATGTATCCTGTATATTGATTCTAGCAGTTATTATAGAATGACAAGCATTTTCCAAAGCTTATTGCAGTCTACATTAAAAAGGTGAATTTTACTATGTAGAAACCATTCCTCAATAAATTTGACTACAAAATAAATGTCAAACCTCTCACAAATTAAATTTGAATAGTTGTCTAACATTAATTGAGTGAGATAGCAAATATAGTAAAGGAAAATACAACCTATAAGTTATCTTGTTAGCAAGCAAAGTGCTGAGTTTAATTTATTCTGTTATTACAGATGCCATCAATTCTGGATCTAGAGATACTCTGAGAGAAAGAATTCACCAGAGAATCAGCTAGACCAAGCAAGATTTACTGGGAACATGTACTGTACACAAGGAGAGAAATTTTCCAGCTTAGTTCTTTTACAGTGTAGTCTAAAAGGGGGAATTTCCAAGTCCCCAACCCCACCTAAAGAGGGGTGGAGCTTAGCATATAGCAGAAGCTAAAAAGAACTAAAAAGCTAAAAAGAGAGAGCAGATTTGGAAGAAGACTTGGAGGAGGGACGCAGAGCAGAGACACATGTGAAGTTTGCTTCTCAGCCTTGGATTTGCACCAGAAACTTGGGGAACATGGAAGGGAAACACTTGAAAGAAACATGAGTGAGAAACCTATGGGAAAGCTGAAAATGACAGCCTTTATCTTACCTTTTACTTTGTTCTTTTTTTCCAGAAGTTCCCTTAGTCTTTGGCAAACTTTTGCATTCCATTAGCCCTGCTTTAGGCCCACCATATTTTACCCATTAGGCACCCCTGGGTGTTTCAAGAAAGGAAACTGTTACCCTTCTTTCTTTCTTCATCTTACAGCAATTCTATTACACTCCTTTTCAATTAAAAGTCTTATGCAGGGGGGATGGAGGGGAGGGGGGGTAAACCCTGGGGATTACAATGTTGTGAAATGTATATATAAATAAAAAAACTATAAAAAAAAAGTCCTATGCACTAATAGTATGTTTTGTCTTTGTGCAGCAGATGGCGGAAACCAAATAGGGTATGTAAGTTTGGAGATTTCGGGGTGCCCCTTAATCTGCCCATTAACAGCTCCTCGAAGGGAATTAAGAATGAGGTTTTAAGGGGTGGATCTACCAAAGCAGGGGCACACAGAGCAGTGTCATCCTTTGGGCTGGGTTATCCCGGGGCATGTACAGATGGGCAACATGATGACGTGTGCATGTGGGAGCCTCACCTTCCCACCTGCAGGAAATTGTGGACTCATCTTCAGTCAGGAAATAGCATCTTTTGTCATGACCCTTCAGTCAGTCCGGTGGTCCGAGGTGTTTGATAGCTAAAGGGCAACTCTGTGAGGGGACACAGGACATTCATATTCATTCATACTTAAGAACTCAGGACAAAACCCAAAAGCAAAGGGAAATTTAAAAAGGTTTATGTCCAAGGGCATATGCAGAGGGAGAACAGAGAGCAAAGAGACAGATTCATTGACTGACTTTACCAGCAGGCCTGTTTGAGCTGAGACACCAGGGTGCAAGCCAAAAGTTGTCAAGCAAGAGAGCAAGAAAACGCACATGTTCAGTCTAAGCCGCTCATGGCTGCTTAACTCCGCCCCTAGTTCCCAGCCGTTGCCCCTGCAGGAAGTAGGTTCCAGAGCTTCATGTATAGTCCTCTGTAGTTCACAGCCCTTGTGATCTCACCAGCGTGAAAATGGGGTGGAGTCCACTCCACATCATTCACTGGCTCAGCATTTGCTCCTCCCTGTTCCTCGAACACGAACAGGATATTGAGGCAAAACCAATCAACGCTTGAGTTCATGGGTTCAAGACCACTCCGGGCATCATTGTGAGACCCGGTCTCGAAAAAGCAGCCAGCCACCGTAGCAGGCACCTGTAATCCCAGCCATCTGAGAAGCTGAGGCTGGTGATTGCTTGGGTCCGCAGTACTCAGGGCAACTTGAATCTGTGGTACCCCAGGCAACATAGCAAGACCTGGTCTCAAAAAAAAAAACACACACACAAAAAAAAAACCAAAACAAAACCACTTTCCTAGGTGAAAGAGACTCCTCCTTGACAGATTTTCTTTGCCTATTAAATGTCTCTCTCAAAGGGCAGCCCAGTCTGCAGAACTCTTCGTGTGAACTAAACCTTTTGCCAACAATATACTTTGCTGTGGCAGATGTTTGCCCCCCTGCATAAGATTTCCAGAAGTTTTTCAGCAGAAACGCTGAAATTCACAGCTGGGATTCACAACAGCTGCTTCAGGGGTTGGGAAATCACTGGGAAGCAAGCCATGCCCTGCCATGTGTGAGTGGTCCCCCACTTCCCTGGCATAGCTCATCCTCTGTGAAAGATATGATCTTCTGACTCAGAAAATTCTCAGAAACCCTGCAGGTCATGCCTCTCCCCAACCCACCTGATCCATCCAGCCTAACTAAACTTCCTCACTCCGGGACCAAAAAGAAACAAAAGCCCACAGCCATGTAGCTAAGACTCAACTCTCACAGCCCCTACTCTTGGCTATGTGAGTGTGAGATGCCCACCCAGCCTTCTTTCTCCAATAGAGCCTGTTTCTTTACTAGTTTTCAGTGTCTTTTCTTCTTCTGACTCCAACAGTCTCTTTTCTTTTCTACCATCTGCAGGTTTGTGCTTTGAGGTCATATTCTTGTGCAGGGACACTGTCTCACTGGTCTTGTTGCACCTAGATCAGAAAAAATGGCCTCCCTGTGGGGAAATGGCTGTGATCTACGGTAGCTGGGTGTAAGTCTTCTTGTAGATCCCTTACAGAAAGGTCTGGCCACTGGGAAAAGTGACTACGCATGGAACACAGTGTATCCCTCTTTCAAGGAAGTGGGCATAGTCCTCCCTAGGGTCCCATGGAGAGCTCTACAGGTACTGCCTCAGGAAAAGCCTGCCTTCAGCTACCTGCTGCACATCAACTCTTGTCCAAGACACAGTAAAACCAAGAGTGTTAGATCAGGAAGCAAACGGTTAAGGCTGTCAGTTGTTGGGCTGATTTATTCCCAGCAAGGCAGCTAAAATGTCTAACTGGTTTACTTCAAGCAATATTTCAACTTGCCAACCAGGTCCAACTACCTCTCTTGTTTGAGCATCTCCCCAACCAGTGGGAACCTAAAGTACTTGCCATTTCAATAGAGCAACCTGAAGTAGTCAGCAGCCGCCAGGCGATGCTAAGAGCTCTGTCCAGGGGAAGCAGTCATTTTCTAAACATTGGACCTCTCTGGACCTAGGTGCCCTTGGCACCTGCACAGATGCCACCCAGTATACTGCAATCAGAAGATGGCCTGTTCTGCTTTGGCTCCTTCCTCTTTGAAAAGACTATGCAAAACTTCTCTTCCGAGCTCTATCTCCATGCTCCTTAACCAGTCTCTCTTCAGTTAACGTGGGTCTGTCTATGGGCTGACACTCTCAGCAACAAACCTTTGCCCTCAGCCTTTCCCTAAAGCTCCCTCCCAGACCAAAGAAGGAAGAAACTAAAACAGAGGGGAGAGAGCATGACAGAGAAGACCATACTCCCTCCACTATCCAAATCCCTCATGTCAAATCAAAGCTGACTAAAAAGGAAGATGAGATGGATGCTTCTATATACACTAGAGTTGATCTCTTAGTTGAAAGCAAAGAGAAAATTGTGTGGTCTCTTTTGGCATTAAGTACAGAAGGAAAGGGTTCAACATAGCAGAGGCAAGATGTTGACTAACTACACTGCATTGACACTGTTCAATGAATTGTATACTAAGTATTTACATAGAAAGAGAAAACGAGATAATACACTGAAATGTTAGTGACTGTCCTGATCTGATCATAATTATTCTCTTCATTCTGTAATTCTGTTTTTCCACCTTGTTAAACAATATACTTCCATAAAGAGAGGGAAAATTATTTTTATGTTTTTGTTCTTATGAACTTCTAATCTTATTTTTAGTATCTAATCACGTGGGCTTTAGATCAAACATTTTTACATTTATGAAAGCATCACAGGTAAAGTTTTAAAATTCATATACTACTGAAAGGCTTCTATCACAACCCAGTACCTCCTTGTTCCTCACTTGATTGGCCTTTTCTTCAAGTACTGATGTCTGTATTTCCACATAAAATGCACAGAAGCTACCGAATTATCCTTCTGAAACAATATTCATGACTTCCACATTATCATAAAGACTTAACTCTAACCGAATTTTTCCTTTCCTCCCACATCCAACACTTTATAATTTTTATCCTAATTTTCCCTTTTCCCTTTTATGGCTATGTATCTATTGTTCCTTGGTGAGTCAGAGGTATATTGCAATTCTATATTTTCTCTTGTACACTTTTCTATTTCATCTAAAGTTTATTTACTAATTTCCTTCTCTACATCACACTAAGTCTTCCTATAATGTCCAATAGTTCTGTAAAACGGCTTCAATATATTTTTCTCTGAGTTGACCACTTTAGTTTTAATGGAGAGTGGGAGCTCATATCTAAACTGGCTGTTCTCTAGAGATGTTAATGAGTTAACATCTGAAAATCTTCCCTTTGCCTCTTCTGCACCCACCTCTTCTTTATTGTTTATATGAAGCATCATTCAGTACTTTCTTGAAAAAGTTTACAGAGCAGATACTTTTTTTTTGTATTTGAAAAATGGTTTGATCTATCTTCACAGTGGATGAATAGTCTGGAGGGTGTATAAAATTCAAAACTGAACATTTTCTTATGAGACTTTTGCAGTCATTCTGTTAGGGGGGGCTGAGGTGAAATTAGGAGTCTCTGGCCCCCAGTACTAGTGGTGCTGCATTAGAATGGCAGCCATTGTTGTCCTGGTGGGTGGAGACTTGGAGAAGGGAAGCCAAGTTTTCTCATGATAGGATTAGGGGATCAGGGAGGGGATGGGGACAAAACACATGGAGAAGAGAGAAAAGGGAACAGAGAGAGGAAAGCAAGAGCTTCGAGCTTTGAGGTGGGGGAGCAGGCAGTGTGCAGGCCTTAGCCTGGGCCCAAGCTAAGGAGCCCAGGGAAGCATGTTGGAGAAACCTGAGACTCATGTAAGCTGACTTGGAAATTTAGTACTTGAGAATTTGGTTTACTTTGAAATTGTGAAGCTTGGAAATTGTCTGGAGACCTGAAGAGGCTTGGTGTGCTGCTGTTTTCATCATGAGATGTCTGACGTAGTTGTTTCTGTTGTATTCAGTGAGTTTTGCTGATTCCAGGCCACTTTAGAGTTGGAGCTGAAAGAATGCTGGAGCTGTGCCTTTTGCAGAAGAATTGATGACACCACCCTGGTTTTCCTCATTGGATTTAATCTCCTGTTTTTGAAGAAGGATCAAAGATGCCATCTTGAGATGACACCATGTTGGCTTCTTCTGACTTGGAGTGAGTGGAGCCGTCTTTGAGGAAGGAGTGGAGTAGCCATCTTGGCGCCTTCATGTGGCTTGAAGGTGGGGTAGCCTCCATTTTGAGGAATCACTTGACTGAAGGCCACATGTACCTTTTAGACTAGAGACTGGACTGTGTGGTAAGATTACCAAAGGGTTTTTTGTTTCCGTTTGTTTTGTTTTTTGAGACTAGGTCTCACTATGTTGCCCAGAGTAGTCCTGATCCCACAGATGCACACAATCCCCAACCTCAGCCTCCCAGGTAGCTGGGATTACAGGTACCTGCCACTACACCCAGCTGCTCCAGGGGTAGTTTCAAACCCACAAACTCAAAACAGCCCCAGGCCTTTTGCCTCCCAGCACTTGGACTATGGTGCATGCCACCATGCCTGGCTTAAAGGGGTTCTTTGTACCCCTTCAGTGACTTTTTTTTTGTTTTGCTTTTTTAATAACTAAATCTGTTTTCACCTCTTTTTAAGGTTTCTGTGGTCTTGCTACTGCTTGTGCGGGCTGGGAAGAACCTGGTGTGGGGTTGGCTTTAAAAGACCAGCTGCCCCTCTTTGTAAGTTTAGTTGAGCACCCCATTTTGCTTGTTTTACTTATCTGATATCTATACTATTATCAAGCGTTCAGTGGTGTTGAAAATCTTTTAACATTCTAATTCCCTCTCTTTGTCAATGGCTTGTTCCCTTTAGAGTTTCCGTTTCCTGTTCCCCTTCATGTCAGAGTTGATTTTCTAGTTGGGCAATATTGAATAAAGCAGGTTGTGTGCTGTTCAGATCATCTCTAACCAGTTTATCTTGGCCTGAGCTTATGAATTCATGCCAGAGGTCACAAGACAGCTGTTGCCTCTACAATCTCTGACCCACAATGAGAATGCAGGGAACTCACTCACTAGCCAGTAACATGGAATGGTATATGCGGGAACAAGAGAACATTTCTGTCCCATTGGTCTATTGCTGTGCAGCTACTGTAGGTTGAATGTCTACACCTCCTTTAAATTCACATGTTGGTATCCTAACCCCCAAAGTGGGGGGGGACGACACTGGGACAGCATTCTTAATGCCTTCATAGATGGCATCAGTGTCCTTAGAGAAGAAGACACAGTCTAGCAGCCAGGAAACTCCCACCAGACACCAAACATACTGTGCACCACAATCTTAAAACTCCCAGTCTCCAGATTTATGAAAAATTCATCCTATTATTTGTAATCAAACCATCCCAAATCAATGAACAGAAATACACCACCCCCAATCTCTTTTCTTTTTAATGGTCTCCAGCCCCAAGACCTCAAGACCCCATGATCCTGAGAACCCAGTGGTTCAGGATTTACTCTATCCCCTACAGGGGGGGGTCCCCAGAGGACCAAGCCTTTTGAGAGGGCCTGAGACCCTGCTTCCAGTCAGGCTTGGATCAGGGCTGGGCCTAGAAGATGAAGCCTACAAATCCCCTCTCCCAGCTCTGATCCCCTGGGGTTCTGCCTAGCCTCCACCTCTCCTCCAAATAAGGGAGGGGACCCCAAGATCCCAGTGGCGCAGGACTTGCCCTGTCTGCACTCCTGCCAGCAGTCTAAACTGCAGCAGAGGTGTGCTGGGGGCCTCTCCTGGGCCTGGGCAGTCTTTCAACTCTCTCCTCCAGCCCATCTGGGACTAGGATTGGGCCTGGAAGGCAGTAGAGCCTACTAATCCCCCTTCCCCAGACCAGGAGCCAGCAGAGGTACCCGGCTCCACCCCCTGCCCATGTGAAGCTGGCAGAGGCCAGCTTCCCCAGCGTGAGATCCCTGGACCCAGTGTCCCTGAGACTATGAGGTCCCAGTAGCATAGGACGCACCCTTGTCTCCCGCCCCCTCTAACACCCTAGGCCACAGCAGGACCATCCCCAATCTTAATGAGGAAAAGCCACAACCACCTCATTATGCTTATGATTTTGTAGATCTGGAACTTAAGCAGGACAAATAGGAATAACACACCTTAGCTCCATATCAAGTGGGTCCTGGGGTAGCTCAAATGACCAAGGAGAGTTGTGATGGGGTCACATATCTGCAACTCCAGGATTTTCTCCTTATTTTTTTACTGAGGCAACATGAATCTACAACAGTTTAGAGGTTTCAGGTGTACAGTTTCTCACCTCAGCATTGTATATACCATACCACGTCCAAACCACAATGACCCATTGTATATACCATACCACGTCCAAACCACCCAATGACCTATCATGACCCACCATCAACCAGTTGATCACTTCTACCCACTCCCTTCCCCAGACCTTCTCTTTGGGGAACCACCATTCTGTTGTTAGAGTGTAAGAGTTTGTTTTATTTGTTTTGCATTTGCTTTTGTTAATTGATATTCCACAAATGAGAGTGCAATGGTGGTATTTGTCTTTCTCCTTATTTCACTTCACATAATCATTTCATGTTCCAGCCATATTATCACAGCTGGCAAGATTTTATCTTCTTTACTTTGAATATTACTTTACTTTACTTTACATTTAAATGATTAGATGTATGTTGATTTTGTAACCTGCCACTTTGTTGTATTTCTATTATCTGTAATTGAAGCAAGATGATATCAGGTGAAGCATGATAGCCTGGAGTATGCTGAAGCACAATGACCCAAGAAATACAGCCTAGGCATCTAGAGAAACAATCAATAATTTACTGACTCAGTTTACTGGTCTGAAGCCCAGTTTCTCCTTGAATCTTCCTCATTCTGTCTTTGCCATGTCAGGCCACATCCTACCACCAAAGAGAGCCCACCCAAAACACCAGGACATATAAAGTATGGATAAACCCTAACTTCCTAATAGGAGTACACAGCCTTTGGATGTAAATCTGCTGAGTCCAGTACTGGTACTAATAAACTTCCTTCTTGCCTGCCTGATGGCCTCATTTCCTCATCGCCAGTTTTCATAATAATTTTTGATTGGTATATTTGGGGTTTTCTATATATAGTTATCATATCATCTGCACTTATAGTTCCACTTTTTTCCTATCTGAGATCCTTTATTTCCTGTTATCTGATTACTCTTAACACCTATGTTACTGAATTAAACAGAAATGGTCAAAAGTGGACATACTTGTCTTATTCTTAATCCCAAAGGGTAAGGGTTTTAGTTTTTCCCCATTAAGTATTATATTGGCTTTGGTTTGTGATATATGCCTATTATGTTATAGGTATTACATAATATTATATGATATATCTTTAATATGTTGAGGTAGGTAAGTTCCTTCTATTCTTTATTCTCATCTCATTAAGTTTTTAATCACAAATGGGTATTGGATTTTATCAAATACTTACTCTGCATCTATTGATATTAATATGATTTTTATACTTTTTATTGCTAAAACAGTATATTATGTATATATGTAATATATATGGTGTATATTAACTATTCTTACATCCTTGAGATAAATGCCACTTGATTATAATGTATGTTCCTTGGAATGCTTTGTTGAATTCTCTTTGTTCTTATTTTGAAGATTTTCACATCAATATTCATCAGGGATATTTGTCTGTAGTCCTCTTGCTTCTTTATGTGGTCTCTTGGCATCAGAAATATAGTTATTCACAGTAATCTGTGAGTCTTTGTATTTCTATGTCATCTATGGTAATTTCACCTCTTTCATTTCTAAATTTTTTTTAAAAATTTTTTCTCTCTTCTATGTTTGTTAGCCTACTTACAGGTTTATCTTCTAGGAAGAATTCTTAGTTTTATTGATCATTTGTATCATCTTTTTTATTTCTCTTTCATTTATTTAAATTCTTATTTTTATTATTTCCTTCTGCTAGCTCTGGGTCTTGCTTGTTCTTGATTTTCAAGTAAAATATCATCTTTGTGTGCTAACAGTAGTCATGTGTAGATACACCTGGTTTGTTTTTGGTTTTTTTTTTCTTTTTTTTTGAGACTAGGTCTCACAATTTTTGCCTGTGGAACTGCAAGGCTCACGTTGCCCAGGGTACCACAGACTCAAGCAATCCCCAGCCTCAGCTTCCCAAGTAGCTGGGATTACAGGTGCACGCCACCACACCCAGCTATATTTTTTTGGGACTAGGTCTTGCTACGTGCCCCCAGCAGGACTTGAACCATGATCCCTGGCCCCGGCCACAGCTTCCTAGGCTGCCGTTTACAGGCATGCGCCACCATGCCCTCTTTGTCTATTCATCTTTCATTGGCCACCTGGTTTGTTTCTATGAATAGTGTGTCAATGAACATCAGGGTGCATATATTAGTGTTTCCATATTCTTCAGTATCCAAAAGTTGGATTACTGAATCATATCATAGTTTGATTTTTAACTTTTGAAGTTACATTCTCGTCAACATAGGGTTCTTTTTTCTCAACATCATCTCCAACACTATTCTTGATAATTTTTTATAAAAGTGGGGCTCAGTTAGTGACTATTAACTGAGTCCTCAGCTCTCTTGCTATATCTATTAGAAACAAATGGCCAGGGAAATTTCTTCACTCATATTCTGGTGCTTGGGCTGAGATGGAAAATTGAAGACATGGAAATATTTCTGTCATGTAGCTTTCCCATAGGACTAGCTTGAATTATTTCATTTTATTAGTTAAGAAAGTCAGTAGAGCCAGCTTATTTTAAAGGACAGGGAAATTTAACTCAACCACTCAGTGAAGGAGAAGGAAAGAATTTGTGACTATCTTGAATTGACCACATTCCCATTCAGTACTATAAGCATATTGGAGTGTAGAAAATAACCTCTGTTTGAACAATGAACTACAGAGCCTAAGTTTTGAATTGGGAAATACCAACAGGGATTAGCACCACAGGAGTCAGAGCTAGGAAAGAACAAATAGAGGATACCATATTAGAAATGAGGACTTGTTGGCGTGAATAGCACCTTGAAGGATTGCAAACACAGATACACACCAACATCCCCTGGAGAACTCCTGAACAGTTGGAGAGTTGAAATAGTTTTAGTATTATGTATATAAGGAAGGGCTCAGAAAAACAATGCCCCTTTATTATTGTTATTGTGACCCCATTTCATACACACAGAGAGAGAGAGAGAGAGAGAGAGCACAAGTGAGAGAGAAATAGCCAAAAGAAACATCTGTTACAATAATAGACTTCTCCAGCCTGACTATAGGATAATGTTCACATCATGAAAAAATCCCTCAGGGGAACACATCATCTATAATGATGGGCCCCATACTTTGCAATTAAAAATAGTTAAGAAAATAAAACATTGGTGTACATTTTAATATCACTCATGTACTGGAGGAGGAGTATGCCAACAGTTGTTGTCAATTCAATAAGCAGTTCAAAATGTGGAAACTGAAGTTATGTAAGTAAATGTCATAACACAATAAACAAAAGAAAAGATTTGGGAAAAAATAAATAGCTAAAGACAACATGAAGTTCACAAGTTCAACCATGATTACTTCGTTGTCTTGATGATGAAAAGGTAAATCTGTAAATCTTCTTTAAATAGGCAGAAATTATTCATTTTTATTTTTATTTTATTTATTTGTTTATCTATTTATTTTTTAGAGACTAAGTCTCACTATGTTGCCCACGGTAGTCTCAAATCCATGGACTCAAGTGATTCCTAGCCTCACCCTCCCAAGTAGCTGGGATTACAGGTGCCTGCCACCATGTTTGTTCAAAAAACCAATTGTTTAAAAAACCAATCCTATTTGTTGATATCCTTCTATCTTGACCCTACTTCATCATCTCCATTGGAGAAAACTATTTTGGGTGAAATCTGTTCTGTTTCATCTTCCTCTTTCAATTTCATCCCAAAGAAGACTTCAGGAACTACTGATATCCTGCAAACAGTTCAACAGTTCAAAGAAGCCAGAGTCATTCAGTCCTGTTAGTAAAACCCAAATAGCACATGACAATGACAAACAAAGTATAGTTACATTTTTCCAGATCAACTCCCTTTTCTGGAATATGATATAATGGGGTTCGAAATGAAAAGACTTCAGTCTCATGCACCATAAAAATTTCTGCCTTAAGGAGCAAGATATTTCACCATCCTAGTTCATTCATTTCTAAATTTTCAACTGCCTGGAGGAAAATTATTGCCAGAAGAAGCAAAAATCAGACACACTTATCTCTCTTAATTCAAGGGACACCTTTTTCCCCCAACCTTTGTAAATGAGACTGGGTTTCTTTCATCCTAATTTATTTCACTAAAAAAAGATATGGCATGTTTTTCTTATTAAAAAATGCCTTTTGCTGAGCAGAAAACATATTAAGATATGTTTTCTTCCTTTATAAATGTTTCAGTGTTGATGACTTTTATGGAAATACCAATCTTTGAAGAAACAATGACATTGCTAAATTTCCATTCTTTAAAATATTTATCTAAGGGCCTTCTTCTACAGAGGTATGTGTTCATTGTATTCTAAAGAATATTGAGTGTGACTTGAAAAATTGACATTTCCATGACCAAATAAATATGGAAAATATTAAGTTAAACAAAATTGAACAGTTATATTTAAATCAGAACTTCTCAACATTTTAATATGGAATAGTAAAGAAAATTAACAAATCTTTGAACCTGGCATGTTCTATAAAGTTTTTTTAGACTCAGTTTTATTGCAAATATTATAAAAGATTGCATATTAGGTTTTGTTCTGAGTACATTCTGAGAAATGTTAATTTAGAAATTGCAGAGTAAATCAAAATGGAAAAATTCTTGACTAAATTTATTCACAAACATAACCTACTGGAACCTTCTAATGCTGGATGATAACTTCTGAATGGACTAATTTAAGGAAAATTTTGTTTTCTCTAATGAACCTAACTAGTGTTAGCTAACAGAGTTATTTGCTTGTGGTTCTTTTCTTTCTATGTAATTTAGATGAGTATCTGATGCTTTCACAGAGAGTGACCACTTCAACTTCATCTTTACTTACTTGAAGTTTAACTTTAGCCACAAAACAGACTGAGGTGGCAGACCAAGGCCTATATATTAATAAATAATCTTTTAATCTCCTAAAGAACTTCTGACTCTAAAGTCACTCTTGCAAGAAATTTCCCTGTAACACCTCCTTCCTACTACAAGAGTATTGACAGGTCATTCCTGACAGTTCTTCTTAGACTGAACCTTCTAGCTCTTCATTCATTTTAAAATAAAGTAACAAGAAACAAATAAAAACTGGAAAAGGGAAAACAGACAAGAAGTGAGGAGGGTACAAAAGGAAGAAGCAGAGAGGGAGGGAAAAAGTGCAGCAAATTGTAGATGAACCTATTTACAGGATGTTTTGCAAAATAGGCATAGTAAGTCCACAGATTCTTGGTTTTACTCTTCCTTGCAACAGGACTCTAGAGCTTTTCCTATTCAGAGGTGAATTTATATCTTCATCCCTTGCACTCAGTCTCAGGCACATAGTTCTTTCCATAAATGGAAAATAATAAATATGCTGCAGTCAGAGACGTAGAATACAGTGTTGGAAAAACAACCTTAAAATATTGTTGAATCCTAAATCCCTATCTGAAGAAGCCTGACAAGACCCTTAGAAAATGGAACCCACATAAGGGCAAAGAGGAGTTACATTTCTAGATTTATTTTTTTATCACAATTCACTAATTCCCTGAAATAGTAGATAACAATTACCTTACTAATACCACCTCCAGCCTTCTCATCAAACTTAGAGAGACCTGAGTACTGTGAAGCTAAGACTTTGAGAAGGGAAGTGAATACTGTCAGACCACAGAGGAAACAATTTTTTACCCCTCCTGGTTCTTCTAGAGGAGTAAATAAAAAAATAGCAGACAGGTCAGTAAGAGAAAAAGTCGAAAGAGAGTTTAATAAGACCTGCACTGCTGTATACAGCACAACTGAACTAATATGACATTAGACACCATTTTATATAACTTAGCTAAAGTAGGGGGTAAAAGGAAGATCAGTTAGGGAGGTTTTGGGAGAAAAGTTATGGAGATTAAGTTCTACTTTATCCATTGAAAAGAGATAAGGGTATTAGATTTTTCTAAAAGAAGTCCTTACAGAGAGACATTTACATATAAATATCCTAAGTAACTGCTACCAACCTTCAGAACCCTGTTCTGAAGTCAATCTTTTACCAAAAAGACATATTTGGGAGCACATTTTTTGTTCCTCTATAGCATTCCTACAAATGGAAGGGAGCAAAAGGAATGAGAGGGAGCAAGACCAAAAATAGAAAAGAAGTTGGTTCTTTTGGTGAATTAAAGAATATCAGTGGGATCTGAGGCATCAAGGTGGAAATGAGAAGAGGGACATTTAATAGGAAGGGAGAAATTAGGGCAAAAGGAGGGTGCATTCAACTATGTTGGAGGATTACAGATGTATTTGTGGTGGAAAATTATCATGACCATGCCTGAGAGGAGAAAAACTATATTGAGTAAAAACAAACAAGGATGTAAATAATGACATGTAATTAAATAAAAATAATAGAATATCAGTGGGGAGGTGAAGGGGCTATTAGTAGAACATAGTGATCAAGGTAATGAAGGAAGTAAAGTGGAGTAGGGGTAAGCATAAATATATAAGACTTTGAGGATGCAAGATCATTTTAACATGCAAGACAAAGCATGCAAAACTTTGTGTCTTTGCAAGAATTGGGTTTTCTTTTGGGTGATTATTTTTGGTCAAACTCAAAGATTTTTTACAAAATAAAATTTTTTGATAATTCATGGGCAAGCCAACAGGAAAAACTAAATGATGTAGGCTTTTTTGTTGACCACTTAGACTGGTCTATCAACTAGGTCTACCAACTAGTCTATTTTAGTCAAAGGACTAAAACATCTATGTGTTCTCTGTCCCAACCATTCCACTTCATTCAATGAAATCAAAACAAAAAAAATATTTCTTTTCAAATATGTTCATCTCACTGTCTTTGAGGAGGCAACCAAAATAGCTAAAACTGGTAATGAATTAAAGAACTATATCAAATATATCATAATGGATTACTATTGAGACATTAGAAATTACTGTGTGTGTGTAATTATATGGAGATGAATTTGGCAGTTTACTAAGAAGTCTATTCAATATAACCTCAATGATCTTTACATGTTTTCATTTTACATCAAAACTATAGAGAAAAAAATGACTAGCAAAATATAAATCCAACTATTGACAATGGTTTTATTTGCAGATGGGGTTAAGTCCATCATTCCCTAATGTCTCAAATTTCCCACTCTCAATGCTGTATAGTGACTCTATCTCTTGTTCAGCAGTACTGTACAGAGACTGTTTATAAATATGCACTAGTGCATGTAAAAATAAGAATAAAAAACAATGTCAGTCAAAATATAGAAATTATAGATACCACTAATTTAGCTCTGTAACAGACTATACTAAAAATGATTAGAAAAACATATGCTTGCCAAAATATTTAAGCCTGAGTCTAGAACTATGAAAGTGCTGAAAGTGAAAGAAAAAACAAACTTGCAATTCTGTTTATATACTGCTAAATATGGGGGTCCAGGAAATGGCAAAGAGATGGAGAGACAGAACTTCCATTCCAAGTGAAGATCCAACAGCACCTAGACTTCTAGACTTCAAATCTTGATGAGGTTATTCTTGTACCTAGAAGTACCATTTGGTCCCAAAAGTTGCTTAGATTTACATGTAGGATTTTATCAGGTTATAGGGAAATACCTTTATCTTCTTTTGATAAGCTCTGATGATATTTATAATATTTAATGATAAATAAATTTATGATATTTGATGATAACTAAAGGTGAGGGCATTTATATAAAAATCATTGAAAAAACTCACTTTTGTCCATTATTGTGTTTTCCTTTATAGCCTTACAGGTGAAAATGTTGTCATCAAGAATTTATGGAGATTTTTTTTCTTTTTTTTTTAATTCAATTTACAAGTTGTTTGTATTTTAGAAGTATAGGTTCTTCCCCATTTAGATGTTTTTAAGTGTTCCTCATTTATTTTCTCTGTATTTCTGTCTCTTCTGTCTGATTCACTTTTGAAGTCACTTGTTTAATCTTCCATTTGGTCTATTCTACTTTCATAACTTTCTTCTGAGATTTTTTTTCCTCTCAATTGATTTTTATATCCTGCATATCTGTTATTTTCTTAAAGATTCAATTTCAGCCTTCCATTCATTAATTTTATTTCTCAGATCTTTTGTTTGTTTTCTGAGGTTTTTTTGTATATATTTCATCAGTTTTTTCTGACTTCTTCCATTTCTTTGAATTTTTTTATCAGATTATTTTTGAAACCTATATCTGATAGTGAAAAAAAAACCTTCTATATCTTTGTGATTAAGTTCTGAATATTTGTTCTCTCTCTGCAGGGCTGTATACCCCTGAGAACACAGGTAGTCATATGTTGTGTTCTTTCATCTCCCCATTATACGATTTCTAAATATTAAGGGTGCAGAGTTTATACTTTACCAGTAGATGGTGCTTTACATCCGGAAGATGACTGGATCTGGAGTGAATAGGGGGAGATAATTCTGCTGGCAATCTCCTATGATAGGTCTACCTTCAGATCCCTGAGCTCATGTTTATATCAATAGGGGGACCACAATGATGAGTCTTTCCTCAAACTCCTCCCCAAAGCTTGTCAAGGTTGTACAAACATCCACAGGAATCTGCTATGGTATGTCCACCCTCAGTTTCACATAAGCTTACTAAAGTCTACTGAGTGTTTGCTGTGGCAGGTCTTTTCTTGGACCTCTTCAAGAGCGTTTACCACAGCCATATTTAGATCTGTGGATGTCTGCTCTGCAATCCACTAAGGAGCTCATCTAAGCCGCAGAGGATCCTGATACAAAGGGCTTGATAGTTCTATTCCCTGCTTACACGACTCACCAGACCTCCAAAGTTCAGCGTGCTTGCACAGGCAGGTTGGTAACTTGACCTGTTCTGTTACTCCCAGGGGCTCCCCTCCTCCAGATGTTATTCCTTCAATGTGCTATAATTGTCTGCTTCTCTTTCAGGAACTTTTGGCTATGTTCTGGTCTATTTAACGTGAGTACATGGAGGAGATAAGTTCTGAGTCTTCATTCTGTTGCCATCTTGCCCTGCTTCACCTAGACATTATGGATTTTTTATTAATTTATTTTAATTAATAATTAATTGAATTGACAATTTAATTAATTTATTTTTTTGTGTATATATATATCATTGTATTCCCTGGGGTTCTCCCACCATCATGTTACACATGAACCATCATCTTGATCCTATGTGCTCATCCTTTCCCTGATTTCTCTTCTCCCCCTCTTCTTCCCTGGCTGAATGCTTTAGTTCTGTTGTTAACTTGTTAGTTTTAACTTTTTCTTGAACTTTTGTTTGTTTTCCCTATATCCCATCTATTAGTTATTCTTAGAGTATTCTGAAGTTCAAACTCAACACAGTTGATTCTATTCTCTTTCTTTAGCTCCATTTTCTCAGTTTTTCAATGAACATACATATAATTACTTTCAAAGACAAAGAAAAATTAATTTACTAATTTTTATATCTCACTACTAAGTTTTGCGCTTTCATTTTTTAAATAGAAAAAAAAATTCAAGAGGTTGAAATCCCTACTATTGAATTCTAAAACTAATAATGAAGGTGATTTGAGTGGCTCAGTTGTACAGAATATGAATTGTGTAAGAAAGATCTCAAAAGCTCAGATTTCTAATAATGTTAAAAAGGACTGGTTCTTCCTGTTGTATAGACCCTGGACAAATGCCTACAATTTTGTTAACTCCCACAAATAAGGGAAGGAAAATTTCAATAGAAAAATCAAGGGACAAAGAAATATTTCTATTTATGGATATCATGACTAATGCATATTAAATCTGAATGCTTGAAAAGTAGATAATTGTGGCAAATTGCAATTCCCAAAAATTGTTGCAACATAATCTCCCCATCCTTTGGGTTCATCTACAATGTGACCTTGACACTCTTTCCATCATGAAATGGGATCTGCTCTTCCAACCTATTACTCTGGGATGACTCACTTGGGCGGATGTATGACTCACTTGGAACATTTGTGACGTTCTATTTAGGTTACAGTGGCAGGGATGTTGTCTGACTTTCAAGGCTAGATAAGAAAAGGCACCGTGGCTTCTGCCCCACTCACTGGAATATTCTTCCTTGAAGCCTGCAGCTGCCATGCAAGTGGTCCACCTGCTCTGAGCCCTACCAGACCAATTGAAGGGATCACACAGCAGACCCTCAGACAGGAAGTGAGAAATTCCCCTCTCAGCCCCCACCCGCTATACCCCTGTTGTTGCAGCTCCAGAAAACATCTCACAGCAACCTCAGAAGGAACCCCCGCCTACCTGGCAAGCCTCTCTAGACCTCTCACCTACAAAAACTAGGTGTGTGCTAAAGGACATCACTGAAGGATGCTGAGGCAGGGATTGGGCCATCTGAGTCTGCAGAGTGGGCCTATCATTCTGTTATTCTTGATGGTTATTTTTCAAAGAATGACTCCAGATATTCCTGAGTTGTGGAGGATACATATACAACTCAACAGTCAGAGAACAGTGTATAATTGTAAGTTATTTAAAGCGAATTCCCTAAGGAAAGAGAGGGTAGGATTCTGTCATCAGGTTTGGGCTGGAAGAAGCAGGCAATTCTTCTGGCAGCTTCGAACTTTTCCAGGCAGGAATGTAAGAGAGTTAGGCTGTCTCAGGTACTTAACCTTAGGTACTTGACTTTAGTCTCTTACTGAAAGTGGGAGAAGGTAGGGCTTCTTAAACAGACTCTTCCATGCTGAGGATGTCTGCCGTTCTCACTTGTTACACAGCACAGATATCCAGAACAAATCTTGTTATCTCAAAGGGAAGGCAGCACTCACAAAAACTTAAACCACGTGACATTGGCTGTAAGGCCAGGCAATAGCAGGAATTTAGAAGGGCCAGAGGGAGATGATGAGAGAGCTCAAAGAGCCTGGAGGAGGCTGTCCTGAAGGCTTCCAGCAGGATGGGAGGAAATGCCATTGAAAGTCAAGGAAAGAAGACACTTGTTATAGATAGCAGAAAGTGTAGCCCACTCTTGCTTGCCAGGATGTGGAAAATAGAAAATGTACCTAATAAACTCATCTAGCTAAAGAGATTTCCTGGCAGAATAGTAAAATGCCACTTACCTCCTATTGAATGCCTTTCATCTAGAGCTAAGAAGACTTGATCTCAAAAGAATATAGTCCATGTTTTAGGAAACTAAGCAGAAATAGAAAAAGAGATATAAAAAGGTATATTGTAAGTGTTGTTTATAGCAGCCCTTCACTTCAAATAAAATTATTTCTCATTCTTCAATTTTTCCAGACAGCTGAAGATCCTCAAAATATATGTTGGTATAGGATTCAATTCCCTCTACATGTAATAATAGCTTTGTAATATTAGTTCTTATAAAGAGCAGAGGAAATGAAATTGATCTTTTTGCTAGTACAATTGATAAAAATTGTTTTTAAATTATTCATAGCTTTAACTGAGTATTAATGAGAACTAAATCATCCACCTGTAATTTTACAGGCTGGCTATTTGGAATAATTGCCAGAGAATAGTTTCTGGTTCCTTACATTTCAAATCTTGCTCCTATTCAGCTATCCATCTGTTTCCATCTCTATACCCTTACTACACACTCATTATGTGATATCAGCTCTACTCCCACACCTGTTAAAGAAGGCATGCCAGGTGAGTTGGCACAGTGAGATCTATTTCTAATTGGGGTGGTAAGCCATAATCAAGGCATGTGCAAAAAATCATGTGATTGTACCCCATTAAACCCAATTTAATGCAACCCTGCCTCACCTTTTGCCAGGAGAACCAGGGTATATGCTATTTTTTACTGAATATACAATATTTTCATTAAAAGTTATATTGAAAAAAGACCTGTTTCTTACCATTCCAGCTTTTTGTCTTGGTAACACTGGAATGGTTTGGGGCATTTTGGAATCTGGCAAAAGGGAAGATGAGTTAGGTCTCAATTTTCATGTATTCTGCACACAATTTTTTTTGAAATATGCTCTATCTTTTAATTTTTTAACAATGACCTTCAAAAAGGAATTGTTCGTTTTGATTGAATTAAAATTACTGATTTTTTTCTTTAAAAGTAAATTATGCTATATATCCATGTTTGTTTAACTCAAGGTCATAAAGTTTATCTCATATGTTTTTTCCTGGACATTTTGAATTATAATTTTATTTTCCATATAAGTGTCTGATTATTTCTATATTATCCTTTAAAAGACCATTATTTTTTATTACCTTATTTATTGGATTCCCTATTCTGTTCCATTGATCTCTTTGACTCATAAATACCACACTGACTTGGTTAGAGTAGATTTAAAGTCTTGAAACCAAAGAGAGTGAGTGCTCTAGTCTCATCCTTCTTTTTAAAATTGTTATGATGATTTTCTTTCATTTACATTTTATAATCAGTTTGTGAATTTCTATTTAAAATTTAATTGTGATTTTGATTGGTATTTGTAGAGAAATATATGGAGAAATTAGCATCTTAATAATACCACTGACGTTTCCAATCCATGAACATAGCTCTTCATTTTAGGTCTCACTTGATTTCCTTGATAAAAGTTTTATGATTTTTTTTGACTTCTCATAATTTTTAGATATAAATTTTGCACATATGTTGTTATATTTATCCCTAAATATTTCATGATCTTTATGCTGTAACTGTTATGGAATGTTATACTTGTTGCAGCTTGAACTGTGTCTTCCAAAACAGACATATTGAAGTTCTAACCCCCAGTACCTCTGAATGAGAATATTTGGAAATAGGGTCCTTTGCAAATGTAGTTAGCTAAATGAAGATGAGTTCACACTGGAGTATGGTGGGTTTCAAATCAAATCTCTGACAGCTTTGTAAGAAGAGAACACCATGTAAAGACTTGGACATAAAAAGAAAAGGTTACCATGTTATTATAAACCTAGGAACACCTGTGCTTGGAACTGGAAGAGGTAAGGAGGAAAGAGGACATTAGCGAGGAGGATCCTTCCTAAGGTCAAAGAGAATGTGACCTGCCAACACCTGGCTTTCAGGGTTCTTTTCTCCCATGAGATGACACATTTCTGTTGCTTAAAACCACTCAGTTTATGTTACTCTGTTCCAGTAATCCTACAAAAGGAGCACAATGCTATTTTCTTTCTTTGTCAATCCATGAGTTTTGATGGAGCTATTGAACTAGCTGAGATCTCAGTACTATACTGATAGGACTGAGAGTTGATATTCTTTTCCTTCATCTTGAAAGGACAATATTTCATCTTTTATCTTAAAGTCTGACATTAGATGTTTCACAGATGTCCTTTAGAACGTTGCAGAAATTCCCCATTATTCATTGTTGCTTTCTAAGACTAGATGCTGAATTTTATCAGATGCTTTTTCTGCATCTCTTGTAAAGATCATATTGCTTTTCTTCTTTAGTCCTTTCATGAAGTACTTTAAATTGACTTTCCAAATATTGACCCAATCTTGCATTCCCCATGTAAGCCCCACTTACAATTTATCTTCTGCTGGAATCAATTTGTTAATATTTTGTTAAGGATTTTTGTGTCTATGCTGATGAAAGATAATGGTCAGTAATGTTTGTTTGTTTGTTTAGTAGTTAATTTCCTGTTTTTGATATCAGATTAGTGCTGATAATCGGAAAGGAAATGAAAATTTTGAGACTTCAAAAATTGAAAGCATGTATGTTTGAAAGTGAGTTGCAGACATTACAACAGATCACCCCTAAATAGGCATTGCCTTAGTCCAAGTCCTCAAAAAAAGCACCACCTATAATTAAAGGGCTGGCAATATATTGGCAGATGCAAGATACAGAGCTGAAGGAAAGAAGCATATCAATCAGTGCAGTGCAATTCAACAGCCTGCTCAATCTGCATTGTCCATGGAGCTTAGGAGACCAAGAGGTCTGCAGGAAGAAATTACATATCAGAAAGTCCATGGAGGAGTAATAGTGGAAGGTATAATTGACCACTCACTCCCCATCTCGTTTGCTAATGCTCAGTGTTTATACCATGAGCTCATAATTTTGAAGGGACAGGCTGGGAGAAAATTTTTTAAATTTTTTTTAAGAATTTATGAATTCTAGGCTGGGAGTAGTAGCACATGCCTGTAATCCAAGTGCTGGGAGGCAAGAGGCCAGGGATTGCTTGAGTTCGTGGGTTCGAGACTACCATGAGCAACATAGTGAGACCTGGTCTCGAAAAAGCAGCTCGGTGCTGTGGCAGGTGCATATAATCCCAGCTACCTGGGAGGCTGGGGATGGGGAGTACTTGAGTCTGTGGGATTGGGACTAACCCAGGCCATATAGTGAGACCTAGTCTCAAAAAAAAAAAAAAATGAATTCAAGAATTCATGAATTCTAATGGGGTGAGTAATGCCCATAGAACCAACTTACATTCAATTGAATAGCTTATAATTCAAAATGAGAAATGAGAAGGTAAACAAGGATAATAATTTGAAGGTAAATCTCCAACTCATCAATTTACTTTACAAACAAAGTGTCAAAGTGTGAGTAGCTTTTATGTGCAGTGCTTTAGCTAATTGTGGGATTATAACAATGAATATGATCTTGTTTTTGCCCTTTATGAACTTATAAAGTTCATGAACATGTGTGAGTCATATACACAGCTTATTAAAATTCTGTGCTCATGAGTCTGTGTTCACGTGATGCAAGAATAATGTTTCATCGTACAAAATGTTTTGGAGTGAATGCCTGTGTGTGTATGTACACACACCTACCTACATCTACCTCTCTAAACATAGAATGGAAATAAATGGCCATATTAGTCCATCTGTCCATTTTAGTGGACATATTTCTCACTTGGGTATAAAAGGTGCTGCTTTATTTAGTTAAATCAAAGCTTATTGGTTTGTTGTTTTGTTTTGTTTTTGAGACTAAGTATCGTTATGTTGCCCTGGGTAGACTAGATCCCTCCGACGCAAGCGATTCCTAGCCTCAGCCTCCCAGCGCTAGGATTAAAAACACATACCACCGCACCCAGTTACTTTAAAATGCATTTATTTTCTTGCTTTGTTGTGAATTTTTGGACGGTATTTGCTTTCTATCTCAGATGTACTCCCTGTAGTTCTCCCACCACCATAGCACCATGATCCATCACCATAGTCCCTTGTGCTCTTCTCTGCCTCATTTTGACCCCTGTCACTTCCCCTTCCCTGCTGTATGTTCAGATCTATGGTCAGCTTGCAAGCTCTATCTTTTTCCCAAATTTTCTATTAAAGGGACAACAGCAAGAAGAGATGCTCTATACCCATAGATTCCTGCTCCTTTCCTCTACCACAGCCATAAACATGGAAAAAAACCTGAAAAGACTCTGAAAGATGGGCCGAGGAGACAAGGGAGGCTAACTGGCTACTACCTCGGGACTCAGAACAGGGGTGAGTTCCCTGGGTGAGCGCTGGGGAGGCCTGCCAGCTGGCACTACCAATGGGTTGAGACCAACAAGCAGCCCCAAGAAGAGCACAACTATCTCTGGCCCAAGAGCCAGACAGGGGTAGCCCAGCAGACATACAGCAGAGTAGCTGACTTTCAGGGGATGGGCCGAGCAGCACCCATGCTTCCGAGTCCTCCATTTCCAGCAGAAAGCAACCCAGGCCCCATGTTTCTCAACTTCCTTCCCCCTGAAGGAAACCGGAACATTACCCCAAAGCATGCCTCCTACATGACTTTGAACTGAAGGCAAGCAAGAAGCAGCACATGCAGGAAAAGCCCCCCATTTTCTTCCTAAGGGAAGATAGCATCCCCTTGCATGGACACAGCCTCTCATCTCCCCAGAGACGGTAGCTGGAGAGTTGGCCAACAGGTTTTGTTTTAGCTTTGTAGGGTGAGTGAGTTTGTCAGGCCTTTTCTTTCCCTAGCCTGTATGACCAGCTTCACAGTATTGCACCATCCCCCGTGATTGTGTATACACCTGGGCCCAGTGGGTGTGTACATGTGTGAGTGGGCTCACTTGGGCCTGGGAAGAAAGAGAAAAGCACTGCATCACCCTGGGGTGGGGGAGCATGAAAGAAGAGAGGAAAGAGAGAGAAAGGGAGAGGGAGGGGAGG
>PVHY01005025.1:0-87395 GCA_004024945.1 Uropsilus gracilis
TAATTACCCTCACGCGGTCACTTCTGCCTCTCACTGAGATAATGCACCCACTACTCATTAGATGCCCCTCCCCTAGGAATGTTAAAGTAGCTTGTTTAACAATATAAAATGTGGCCTGAAAACCTACAATAAAGCAGCAGATTCCTCGCTCACTAAATTCGTGTCTGTGACCATCATTCGCCTGCCTGAGTTTTTCCTGTCTGCCTGAAGCCAACACTCAGCGGTCTTTCTTGCACGGCCGGTCCATAGCACCTTTATATGTATCATCCATCTATATGTATATGTATATATCAGACTATGTTCATCTGTTTGAATGAAATCATGCACCTCAGTCTGCCATAGCAAAACAGCACAGACTGGGTAACTTAACCAACCAAAATTTATCTCTCAAAGTTCCAGAAGATATATGTTCACTATCAAGCTATCAACAGGACTGATTTCTCCTGCAGTGATTGGTTTACAGAAGTTCACCTTTCCACTGTCTGAAGATGGCCGTTTGCCGTGCAAACATGTGCCTACTCCCTTTCTCTCTCATGAAGATGTCACTCATCTTGAACTAGGGTCTCAAACTTATGACTTACTTCAATCTTGGTAGCCTCTGTTAAGTCCATCTCTGATAGCAAGTTTGGGAGTTAAAATAATAATAATAGGTAACATCTACTGGATACTTTAGAAAACACGTATTGGATGTTGTCTGAGCTAATAAGTCTACAAGGAAAGGTTAATATTGTTCCATTTTAATGATGAGGATATTATGGTTGAGTAACATAAAAAGAACTGTCATTTTAAAAACAAAAACAGAAAAGAAAATTGAACCCAAAATAAAGCACTTAGTGCCAAACCCTACAAAGATGAACCCTACAAAATGAATTTGTGGCAGTTATTGCCTCTCCTAAAAGTGGAAATTAGGTTTCTGGTCATCACTATTGAGGCAATCTCCCTTTCTCTAAGAGATGGTGGAGACCTCTTTCCGTTCTCTAAGGGACATTGATTTTGCTAATTTTGACTGATCTTCCCCTCTTTCTCACTATAAAAACCTTTCATTTTGCACAAACATTTGTTGAACTGCTCTACTTGCCAGTTGGGACCTGATTAATTTAATAAAGCCATTTTAAATCTAAATGTGTGTGTGTGTGTGTTTAACAGGTCACATATTTACAAAGTGATAAACTAGGTTTTGAGAAATGTTTGTCAGATTCCAGAGCCTACTACTTTCCGAAGGGGTTCTTACTAAGCTGGAGGAACAGAGAGAAGCCATGTGCACAGAGCAGACTTCTTACACCAGCATTCCTGAAGGGTAATCTTATCAGACATGAAAAACTCCAGAGTTGATCATAAAAGTTATTGATCCAATGTGGACTGAGAAAAAAATATTGGAGAACAAGTTGTTGAGGTGTAGGATGATGGATACAGAGCCATCTACATGAATTAGCGCATCACACAAATGATGATAAGCTATTAGTTCTTTGTAAATCAATAAGAAAATTCATTCAGAAAATATGTACAGGAGGATAAGGCATGCATGAGAAATACATGCAACTATTAAAATTTAAAATTTTTCCATCACCATAGTCTTCAAAAGATTAAGATGAAGCTTGAATTTAAAAATAGATGACCCCTGTCATTCATAAAGAAGACTTTTTCTAACCTTGCTTGAGAGAGGATGGCTTGATATATTTACTCTAGTAATATATTTCTCAGACTCTGCTGTAAATAAAATAGCAAAAATTTGAAAAAGTCAATGTGCAAGACAATTCACAATATTATTCTAAACTCTGAAAATAACTTAACATCTAAAACACAAAATTAAATAAAATAGTGATCTATCTCAAAATAAAATTTTGAAAAACTTTAGTATTAGAAATATACTTTAGATAGTGCAATGTCACTTTCTACATCCCTTTTAATATTAAATTTTAAGGGATAAGCATTTACATATATGAATTCATAAAATGAATAAAATACATGATTGTACAGGGTTGACTTTTTATGTCATTTGTAATTTCCTGTATTGTTACAAATTAAGTACTATGAGCATATTATTTAACTTCAATTATCTATAGTCTTTATAATTAAAATGTGATTGGCTATGAATATGAAAAACATTATGAAAAACACCTAATAGATCTATTGAATTAAATCTAAGAAAAATAATAAATAGAAAATGCATTTAAAAATAACATGTGTATAAGAAAGCATTCAATAAAGGCACAACCTACTAATCACAGCAATTTTTTTTAAGTATGTCTGTAGACAGCAAAAATTATTGAGCATTTCACATTTAGGTCTGAGGGACCTAAAAGATCAAACAAGACATTCCGAAGTCCCAGTTGAGTAATACTGCATGTTGACTGACAGATTGTAGTATGTGCAGGGATCAATTATTACAGGAATGATAGGCATTACTGCATTTTCTTCAATCTTTTTTGCATCAGAAACATCCCTGTGGGGTGGATGGTCTGTGTGTGTGTGTGTGTGTGTGTACGTGTGCGTGCTTGTGCGCTCCCTGGTTCCTCAGGTCTTCCCAGCTTCATAAATAAACCTTCATATGGGAGAATAGGGGGACTGACTGATTCTCTTATATTCAAAAGCAACTGCTTTCTATTTTCTCCCTTTGTTTCCTATCTATTTGGTATATTAAAGTCTGGGAGGAGAGTGGAAATCTAGTGTGTTTCTGATTTGCCTGTTCTTCTAAACAATTACTTCCCCTCACAACAACTGGGATGCCCTTTGAAATGTGCAGTTTGGGACCTATATTATTCTCTGAGATTTTGAATGGGTAGAGAAAAAGTGGGTTAAAAAGAAGCAGATAAAAATTCTGACATGTCACTCTGCAGTGAGGCATATCCTAATAAATGGTAATTCTTAGAGAAGAGCACAATAATCAGTTTCTTTTGTAAGATCATACTAAACAGAAGAAACTTCTATTTACAAACAAAACAAATTATCCACAAGAAATTTCAATTTCAGCTATGACATATTTTTCACTTTTCTTTTTTATTCTGACTTACTTCTGTATAGACGCCTACTGACCTACCTAAAAGATAATCAGACTCTTCCCTCTTCTTACTTTATAAATTGAGGTTTTCACTGAAACTCAGAAATGGGCCCATTTGTTGCTTCCTGTCTCTTTAGACACTGTCCATTTTCTATCCCAGAGAATGATCTACTTGCACCTCAAATTGTAGATTTATGGAACATGAGAGGCAACAGTCATGTCTGATGTCTTATTCTCTTATCACCAATACACCTGGGCAAGGTGAATACTGAACTATTTCTTGGAGATTTTCAGGTTATACCACTGTACTGAATTGAATTGAAAGACTTTGGGTGATCTACTTGAAGCAAATTATTCTGCTGCAAGAGAGTCATCTGATAATTATCTCAATAGTCATAATAAACACAATTCACCTTGAAACAGAGGATAAGATTGCTTTGCTTATCCCATACCAACAAGGCAATAAGTTTCATGTCAAGTTAGGGTGGGCTTCCCCTTTATTTTATCCTAGGGATAAAAATTTTAGTTCAAAAGCATCTGAGTACAAATATTAATAACAGTGAAGATATAATTACATACCAAGATGCCTTCATAAAGGTACAGCTTAACAAGTCATTAAGAAATGATATCTCTAATCTGGGCATGGTGGCTTGTACCTGTAAACTTCAGCCTATGAAGCAGCTGGGTCTAGGGATCGTGGTTCAAGTCCTACTTGGGACAGCATAGCGAGACCTAGTCCCAGAAAATAGCTGGGTGTGGTGGCACACGCCTGTAATCCCAGCTACCTGGGAAGCTGAGGCTGGGGATTGCTTGAGTCCGTGGTACCCCGGGTAATGTGAGCCTGCAATTCCATGGGCAAAAATAGCAAGACCTAGTCTCAAAAATAAATGAATGAATGAATGAATAATTAATTAATTAATTAATGATAGCTCTTTTCCATCAGTTGCTTTTATACCTATTTAGTCATGATGCATACAAAGTGACACACAGCTATATAAAGTACTGACTAGTTGACTAACCTACAAAGTTAAAACAATACTATGAAGATGAAGATAAGCACATAAAGTGACAGAAAGAATTGCATGAGTCTCTACCTAGATTACCATGGACCTATTTTGTTCCCAAGGTTTGTTGTCATTTGGGACTCTACCATGTAAACAGGAGGGAAGTCCCCTCAGCTCTTGAGTACTGTGCCCCCTCTGATCTGAGGAGCACAACACTATGACAAGATCCATCATTCCTCTAGGTGGGGCTCACTGATACCTTTACTCAACTTTTATTTCTAATTATCCTAGAGTCCAATAGATATTCACAGAGATTTGAGACTGACTGAATGGTTATGCTGAACCTATATAAATTTCTAATTTGAATCCAGTCTTGATCTTTGTGGGAGTTGCTGGGTCTTATCTGGAAGATCTGATCCATTCCAGGGGGTTCCTAGAGCTCAGATTCAATTTAGGTTTGCCAGAGTTTCTCAAAAAGATTGTGAATTCTAACTCTGCTTATATAGAAGCCAATTCAACATTAAGGTGTAACCAGAACCGTTTGCAGACTTGCGAAACTTTATTGGAGACATTATCTCTCAGCAGACCCTTCTTGTTAAACCCTGAAATTGTGCATATACCTGACTCACCACCTTCCAATTGCACTAGACATGCCTTCTGTATTACGGTAGCCTAGCATCTACTGCAGCTCCTGGAACATATTAGATTCTCAAGATATGTTTATTTGATTGTTTTGAAAGTAAATTTAATTCTTTGTGTCTTCCAGAAATCTCTACTCTCAATGCAGCTGTGCAATAGTTTATAGAGAAGCTCTTTCTATAGTAATTTGACTTTGAGACCTTTGTATTACTGAATTGTACTGGTACAGTCCACCTAGTACAAATGTGCTGTTTCATATGTTAGGATGGTTTCTGATTCCTGCAGGGGAACCAAGTGATTCCCAGAACATAAAATTGTGCTTTGATTCTAATGCTCTTTACTTATTCTGAGAGCAACTCAGAATCTAGTCATTAAAGGAAAACCCCAAATCTCAAACACAAAAGTGACAAGAACTTCCATTTTCTTGACATTTTCCTTGGGGAATAGTGGCTGCTATTAGGTTGAATTTGACACCATTGATTGATTGTCAATTTGATTTAAGAACATAATGTCCATCTCAACCCCCTTCATTTTATTCTTGCTAGGGACTCTATAAATTTGACTAATTTTTTTAATACAATCTTCAATTCACCACTCCCACATAGCCCTTACAAACTTGGAAAGAGGATAGTTTAATAATGTGGCAATTTGTGTGAAAGCCAATACTCTCTCCTATGTTTAGCTGTTGACCAACTTAAATGAAACTTCTCTGTTTCTCTGTCAAATAGAGGTTAGATCTAGTTACTTCTGACTTAAATAATTCTCTGCAATACATTTGTCTCATCTCTGTCCCTAGTAGCATTTTGACCTCAGTCTGTGCTTGATCTGACACCTGCAGTTTCAGTTAAAAAAAGGTAACCTATTCTTATTGGTGTAAGATGTATCTCATTGTGGTTTTGATTTGCATTTCCCTTACAACAACAAGTGCTGGTGTGGATGTGGAGAGTAAAACATTTTTACACTGCTGGTGGGAATGTAAACTGGTCCAACCACTGTGGAAAGCAGTGTGGAGGACCCTCAAACTAATGAAAATGGAACTACCATTTGACCCAGCAATCGCTCTTCTGGGAATCTACACAAAAGAGACCTCAATGTGGGTACAAAGGGACACCTGTGCTCGATATTTATTGCAACACTATTGATAATTGCAAGAACTTGGAAACAACCCGAATGCCCCAAGAAAGATGACTGGATGAAAAAGATGTGGTATAAATACACAATGGAATATTATGCATCAATAAAAAATGACAAATTTGATGATTTTTCTGGTAACATGGATGTACCTAGAAGAAATCATACTGGCAGAAACAAGTCAGAAGGAAAGAAAAACCGAAACCAAATGGTTTCAATAATATATGGACAACCAAATGAAAGTACACAACTGCAGGAGGGGACCAGTGGAGTGGCCAAGGAGGGCAGATGGTGGGGGATCCCCAGGGACCACAATGATGTGATTGATGTGAAATATATATATGTATAAATTAAAAAATAATAATAATAATAGTAATAATAAAGAAAGTAACCTAGAACCAAGATGAATATCCAGAAGCCATGGCACCCAGCTTGAGGCATGGAGTCAAGCTCAATTCTAAACACATGGTATTTTCCATTTTAAAATTTCAAGATTATTTCTTTGTTCTTTAGAGTTATGTTCTGTTTTCATGGAGTACTTCCTGTATTTTTCCATATCTTTTACTTAAATACTTTCAAGCCTACAGAGAAAAAGAAAAGAATATAATAAGTACTGAACACCCTTCACCTTGGTTTGGCTCTTATTAACATCCTGATATTTATTTTCTCTCTCATGTTCATTCTTAATCTCACTGTGTGACTCTCCCATCCCCTTATCTGTCTACCGATCATCATCAGTAATGTACAAAATAGTTTAAAGATGTAAATTGACTTCAATATAAGTTGAATGTCTGAAAAATTATTTGAAAAGGAAACAGAAGCTGGATGTGGTGGTGCGTGCCTGTTGCCCAAGCGCTGGGAGGTAAGAAGACAGGGTTCACTTGAGTTCGCGGGTTTGAGACTACCCTGGGCAACATAGCAAGACCTGGTCTTGAAAAAGCAGGCAGGCCCTGTAGTGGGTGCCTATAATCCCAGCTACTTGGGAGGCTGAGGCTAGGGATCACTTGAGTCCACGGTTCCCCGGGGCAACTAGAGTCTGCAGTACCCCAGGCTACATAGTGAGACCTAGTCTCAAACAAACAAAAACCCAGAAATAAATGACAATGAGTTTATGTTACAAAAAGAATGTTTCCATCTAGCCAATCACTCAGTTCTGTTTGTGTGGAGGTGGGGATGTGTGTCTGTAGAACAATAATATATTTTAATTTGGAAGCATGGAATCAACACTTGCAGGGATATATGCATACATATAAAGAGTTATTTGACATGTGAACAAAGCATCCATAAAAGTTAAAAGAACAAAGTCATAAGAGCAATGTATTCTAGAGTTTTAAAATGCATCCCTTGCCCAATTGTTTTGAACCCAAGAGAATTTGGGCTTGAACTGAGTTGATACTTTTTCATGACATGAAGAAAAGTGGGGCTTTGATGAGTTCGGACATGGTGGCTTATGTGCAACTTTTCCATCACAGGTAATAAGCATAACATCTGCATTAAGTATATAATCTGTTCTTATGCCCTATGCTGAAGAAATGTAGTTAAAGCCCATTGTAACACAGAAGAGAGGGGAATGGCATAAGTGAGATGTGTGTGGAAGGGAAAGAGAATGCTGTTTTCAGAGAGACAACTCTCATTTCCTTCTGAGTGAAAGAAGATCTTTCCTTTATGAGAATCTGTTAATGGCACAGTTCTTTCTTTCTTTTTTTAATTGATTGCACCTATATATGTATATTTTACATTGTCTACCCTGAGATTCTCCCACCACTTAATCACCGGAGAATCATCTTAATCTCTGTGTCCATCCCGCCCCCATTTTGCCCCCCCACCTTGCTCTATCCTTCAGTTCTGCTGACAGCTAGTTTTAATTTTTCTTGCCCATTTGTTTGTTTTCCCTATATCCTCATATAAACAGACCATTTAATATTTCTCTTTTTCCTTCTGGCTTATTTCTACTAACAGAATTCCTTCTAACTCCATCCATGTTGCTGCAAAAGACATGTTTGCCTCTTTTGATTGATAAATAATATTACATTGTGTACATACACCACAGCTTTCTGACCTATTCATCGGTGTTGGGGCATTTGGGTTGTATCCATATCCTGACTATTGTAAATAGTGCTGCAATAAACATCTGAGTACAGGTGTCCTTTTGAATGAGTGTTTTTGAATCTTTCAGGTAAATTTCAGAAGTGGAACTGCTAGAAAAAATGGTGGTTCCATTTTCAGTAGTTCGATTTTCTTCCACCTAGCATTCCATGTGACTGAACCAGTTTGTATTCCCAGCAGCCGTGTAATAGTGTTCCTTTCTCTCCACATCCATGCCAGCATTTACTGTCCTTTTTTTTTTTGTTTGTTTTTTTGTTTTTTTAATATGGGGCATTCTTACTGATGTGAGATGGTATCACATTTTGGTTTTGATTTTATTTCTCTGGTTATTTGTTATGTTGAGCATTTCTTCATATGCCCATTGGCCATTTGTATTTCTTCTTTTGAGAAGTATCTTTAAGCCCTTCACCCCATTTTTTTGATGGGGCTTTTTGCTTTGTTTTTGTTAAATTGTGTGAGTTCTTTGTAGATCTTTGTTATCAGACCCTTATCACTTGTATGGAGTGTGGCATGATCCTTTTTAAAATAATTAAGATATAGATAGAATTGTTTAACATCCATTACAGCCTGAGTCCCCTCAGCTTTCTGAATCTGGAAGTCACCCCAAGAATAATTCGGAGTCCAGTACAATGAGGGGAAGGTAAACATAGGGCAAATCTCCATCCCGGGACTGACCTGGTAGAGCTTATAATCCCCATCCCTTTTAGGGACAACCTGAGCTTTTGTCTATACTAACCAGACTTCATAGTCACCTTCTGGGGGAAATCTCAAGATCACAAGGTAGACATTGAAAGAAAGGTATAGAAGTAGTCTGTTACCCTAGATAACATCTTCTTACATATATGTCAAACACACCCCTCCCACCTGCTCTTTTCCTCTCCTTTTCTCTCTCTTCTCCCAAATCTTGTGCTGCTCTATTAAGTAAATTAAAAAGAAGACCCAAATGGAAACTCCCTATATTAAATGTCTCATAAACAAAAGCACTCACAGTGTCCTTTTGCTCTCTTGTTATAATTCAGTAAAGTCACCTAGCATGGAATTTCACAATGGTAAATATTCTTTTTCAAGGATTTGTTTTGGTTTGTTTTTATCTTGTCCTTTGTTATTTGTTTTGCTTTGTTATTTCTCATGTAAGTAATATCATATGATATTCTTTTCTCTTTTTTATTTATTTTGTTTCATATAATGCTCCTCGGTTCCATCCATTTTGTTGCAAATAGGATTTTATCATTTTTTATGGTTTGTGTATTATGAATATTCTTAATTCTTTCATCTGTCTTTGTGTACTAGATTGTTTCTGTAACTTGGCTATTGTCAATAATGCTTCAATGAACACTAAAATACATATATCCCTGGTAATTAGTGTTTTTACATACTGGGACTAGATACCTAGAAGTAGAGTCTGGATTATATAAGTACTGCTTGTTGACCACTTGCATTACTGAAGCTCTTGAAGGAGTTGATGGATTATGTGATAGATTTATTTTTGGTATCTTGAGAACCCTCCATACTATTTTCCACAGGGGTTAAACTAGTCTAGATTCCCATCAAGCTTCCTTCTGTACATACTCTTGCAAGTACTTGTTTCTGTATTTTTGTTCATCTGTCTGTTTTATTTGTTTAATATGGACCATTTTCACTGGTATGGGGCAGTATTTTTTTGTTGTTTTGATTTACCTTTCCCTGAAAAATGATGATGAGCATTTTTTCTTATGCCTGTTGGCCATCGATGTGACTTCTTTGGTGAGTGTTTATTTAGCTGTTCTGAAAAACTTAGGCTACCAGAGGAAAAGTAAGTGGGGCAAAAAGCAAAATGAACTATGGTGGGAGATTATTGGTAATTCTGTGGTGGACATCATATGGTAACACATCTGCAAAGGTGTGAAACTGTACCCCCAAATTTTATGCAGTTATAAATCAACTTTACCTCACCTCAATAAATATAATTTACACAAAATCAAATGCTATACTGTGTACTTTCTTCCTCTAATAGGCCTCATGTGTGTTTTGATACACATTTAAATAGATACACATGTAGATTATAAATACCTGAAAATAGAGAGCACAGTAAATATTAATGACAAGATTATTTGTTCTTTCATCATGTGTTTGCACAACAAAAAGTGATTTCCGAAAGCAAATGTCTGATATTTCTTGCCTTTATTCTTTGTACTGCATCAACTATAGCATAATTGTAATGGAGATCTTCCTTTTTTAAAAGAGTGAAATCTTAGTTAATTAGCAGCATCAACCAAAATACACTAACCAAAGAAGGAAGATATTATATTGACGTAACTATTTGAGGAAATATTCACAAAGAAATCTTAACATTAACCAAGAAGAAGAAGAAGAAAAGACACAAAAGTTTAAAATACAAAGGTCCCTCCTAGGTGAAAGTCTAAACAAATTAAAGCAGATGCTTTGAAACCTTCAAAAGATTGGTCCTTTGATAATAAGTGAACTGTTTTGTTTGGGAGAGAAGTTCCTGAGAGTGTAACAAAACAATGTTTTAGGAATTCAAATTGTGTGTCACTATGCAGAGTGGATTAAGCAGAAGAGATAATGGAGGCAAGAAGCTTACAGATAGAGGCTAAGGAATAATTAAGTGCTATGGGAAAGAAAAGGAAAAAGCAGAGGAAGGACATAGAACCAGATAAAGTAATAGCATTTTGTGTGTGATTAACTTTATGGAGCAAGAGAGAAAAGGGAATCAGAGATAACTCAGAGTCTTCAGGCTTTGATGATGGGGAGTATGGTGATAACACTGAGCCCTATAGGAGAATACAGCTAAAGCAAGATGACTTGTGGGTAAAGAACATAAATTGAACCTTCACTAGAAAATAAAGGATCCAGGACTATTTGACACAGTAGTCAGGGCTGGAATGTGGTGCTTAGAATATGTAACTAGTTGTTTGGTGATCCAACTGCAACACATCGAATCCCTTCCTCATAGTGTTAGCCATCAGACAGGGGATGCTGTTTTGGCAGGAACTCAAACTGCCAAGGCAGGGGGATCTGGGCCAGAAGGAGGGTGGTGGGAGGCAGACAACCTCTTATCCCCTCCCTGGCCTCCAGGAATCTTCACTGTCTTCCCCTGGCCTTTTATTTTTTCTGTGTAGTTTTCTTTTGTGCTCTCTGCTCCCTGGCCTTCTTCCCTCCATGCTCTCCTCACATTCTCTTCTCTTCTTTTCTCTCCTCCTCAGGGAAATCCCATGACTATCACTTTTTCCTAGGCCTAGATGGGCTCACTCACACATGTGCACACACACACTGAGCCAGGCATGCATAATCATGGGGAGAGGGCTATACCACAGGTGTTGGTCATAGAGGCTAGTGGTGGAAGGGCAAAACCCTTGATAATTCATTTACCCCACAGATGCATTGGAGTCCACAAAACCACATGCTCTAAGAGCCATCCATGTGCACAAACACAAAGCATGAACTGAGTGTGAAGGAGGAGTAATGGAATTAGCTATGTAGAGAAAGAAGAGAAGAAAGTATAGTTTCCCAATAAAAACACACAATATTACCCATCCCTTCATGGGCAAATACCCAGTTAGACAGATTTGGCACAAAGTAGGGTCACTGAGGCTCATAGGCTTTCTACAAGATTTAGTCACCTTCTAGCAGGAACCATAGGAAAGGGGCAGAAGGAGCCACTCAAGCTTGAAATGAAAGGAGCAGCCTCCCACCCCACCCCACACACACACCAGGAGTAAATTTAAAGTCAAGGTAAGAGCTGCCACTGTCAGCCACACCATGTGTCTCTCACCCATGTTTCTCTTCCACGTTCTCCATGTCCCTGGTGCAATTCCAAAGCCGAAAAGCAACTCATGGTTCTCCATATTTCTCTCATCCTGTGAGTCTACAAGTGTTCTCTCCAACATTTCTCTCTTGAGTTCCCACACCTTAGTGTCAAATAATTTCACCTAGCCACTCAGCTTCATCCCTCATTAGGAGGGGCAGAGAACATGGAACTTTCCTATGGAAAAGCTTGTGTTTCAATAGCCTGCTTTCCCCCTCTTCTCTACCCCATTACCTGGCTAATGACCTCTATTAGCAGCATGTTGGGGGTGGTTGACTATAAAAATGACAAGGCAAAGTGGTTTCTTTTACAGATCTTCCCCACCTGCTCTGATAGGTAGCTAAGCGGACATGAAAAGTATCTCCTGTTGCCCATATATCTGATTATTTTAAATAACAATATCATTAGGTAAAGTTTTCAGGACTGTACTATTAAGAATGTCTTCTATATCCCTTGTCATCTTCATTTATTTCAAGTTTAAAATCATAGGGTAAATGAATTATGAGGGTTTTTCATGCTCTTCTACCAATACTCCCTGATCAACACTTGTGGCACTGTGCTTTCCGCAAGACTCGCATCCCTGACCCAGCCGTAGTGTGTACATATATGAGTCACACATCTTGACCTAGAAGAAAGGGGCTAAAGGGGCTGTATAACCCTGGGAGGAGGAGAGACTATGAAGAGAACATGAGAATATCTGGGCAGATATTCTCAGAGGAAGGCAAGCAGGAAGGCAAAGAGAGCACTGAAGCCTAGTGTGAAGGAGAAATTGAGGGTGCAATTTGGAGAAATATGAGATTAAGAATTAAGGTGGCTGTTTATTACTGACCATTCCCCACCTCTTCATTATTAAAAATTCTATGAAGAAAATTCAAATGGCTCTGACATTCTTTGATTGCTAGAACTGATGATGAACCTACCCAGATTGAAATGAGTATTGAGTTTCATTGGGATTTCTCCCACATTCAAAAAAATTGGAAAATTACCAAACATATTCTGGCAATAGGTTCTCTTTTGCATCGTATAACTGTTTATTTGTGACTATTGAGTAAAAAAGCATATATCTGGTATTCTAGAAAAATATGCTCAGTATGCAAATATTGATAACTTCATACATGGGTTATTAAATTGGCGCATTTCAATATATATTTTGAAAACCTGAGAGTTCAGTGTGTTTGAGCGAATTATAATCTTTCCTTCATTTATATGTTTTCTGAGTAAAATCAAAATGTATATGATGTATAATAAAATGTATAATGATGAATATGTTCCTTTAATCCTAACTGTATTATTTTCTATTAGTGTTTAGTTGAAACTGAAGAATCCAAAGAAGAAAGTTTCATAGTAAAAACTTGATAAGCAAGAGAATGAGAGAATCAACTGTTGAGATCAAAAAATAACCAGGACCTCAATTAATCTTTTTTTCATAGAGTGAAGTTATTATTTTCCCTGAGGATTTACCTTTTCTACTATTTCATTTTACCTCCATGGTTTCCTATTCATGTTAAGTGGGGGAACACTATAGCTCATATTTTTCTTTTGCAAAGACTACTTATTCTTTAATAAGGACAGGTAGTGGTTTCTTTGTGGAGCTAATTGACTTTCTTGCTGTGCACATGAAACTGTAGAGCTAAAGTAATGAGTTTTAGATAAATAATGGAAGTTTCTTAACTTTATAAAAGTTACTTTCAAAAGGTACTGGTTTTTAATTTGATATAGAAACACTAAAGAAATTATATTACTTATTAAAATGTTATTTTAAAAACACTTATTTTTAAGTCTGTTTAAAAAAACTCAGATGCATTTTCTGCAAAAACACAAGTAGTTCCTAAGTGCAGGTTTACACATGAGTTATCTCCATAATAAAACTGAGAAACTTTTTATTAACATTCATAATCATTTTACATACTGGGAATAGACTCATAGTAGAGAAAACAAAAACCATATGTAGTAGATACAATTAGTAAAATTAAACTTAGAAATCCTAATATGTCCAAGACTATGCAGCTACTAGTTTTGAAGTATACAGAGGCAAAATAGGAAACAATGATTGGCTTAACCAAAGGACAAGAGTTAGAAAGTTAATGGATTTTATACATTAAAGGAAGGGAAATGAAATGAAAGATATTTTGAGCAGTTAGATAAAATACAATATAGTAAAACTGAAAATATAATTTCATCTACCTTAGCAATCAGACTTACCAACAGAAAGATCAAGTTCTCAATAAAAGGTCAAGTTCTCAATAAAAAAAATACTGCTAGTGAAATATTTTACAAAATATTAGCAAAAGGTAAAAAAATAGCAAAAGGTAAATAAATAGAATAAAAGACACAAAGTAACTGGATCTAAATAAATATCCATTGAATGAATTTGCAGCAAAAATATTTTTACTTAATTTCAATTTTATAAAAATGTTGATTAATTACTGGATCAATAAAAATTAAAGTATTGCCAATGTATGAAGATAATTTCTTGAAAACTCCCTTGAATATTTAAGTCTTATTATCTTTACCACAAATTAACTGCTTTATGCATTTAGACCTTCTACTTTTGGGAAGTACTGAATAATTTCAAAGCTAGTTAATATTATTTTAGGTTGTTGTTAAAGCAATTTTTACACTTTGTGTTCATACTACTGTTAAATGTGAATAGACCTTACAAAGTAGATGACGTATAGATAGAGAAATGATCATGAAGAGTACATAAAATTGATATATAACTAGTATATAACTAGTTTCTCTTTTCTGAATGATGTTACCCATAAGTGGAATGTATGCCAAATTTTATTATTTTATATACACAAATAGGAAATGCATTCTGTTTGTATTTACAGACATTTTGATGGTTTGTGCAGTTGTTCTGGTAAAAATAATACCATCTACCTATCGCTTAAATAAAATGCTTAGATATAATTATTGTGTATATATTCTAAAGATTCCGTTTACATGTTTCTTGATCTTCATAATTTTATGTTTAAAATTTAAAGAGAGAATGGTTTTTCATTGTAATTCACTGGTATGTCTAATATTGGGGATCCTGTATGTTCAGAGATGCTTGCTCATCCTCTGTTTCTAGTCTAGAAATGGCAATATATAGTCTTTGTATTTTTGCAGCTAACTATAAGTCTTTCTATTTCTTATCCAAGCCCTGACTGCACAGGAAGAAATATTCAAGGAGTCTGAAGTGTTACACTTATCTCCTACTGAGAAAATACTACATTCCACTGCTTGTGATGAGAGTAGTTAATCATGAAATAAAGTGAAGTTTCTATATAAATAAAATGACAGTTCAGTGCAAAGAATAGAAGCAAATCAAGATATTGGTTCTTGGTACTTTCTGGAATAAGATCACTTCTGCAATCACCAAGTAATTGCATTTTTATGTAATTATTTTGGATCAAAAATTATCTTCTTCATGAATTGTTTTCACCCCTTTTCCTCAATAAACCCATGATAGGTAGAGATATGAACTACCCCAGATATGAGCTACCCTAATCCTTGGTACCTATTAATAAGATATCATATCTCTTATTATGCTATGCTATTTGAATCAGTTGTCTTTAACACTCAGAAATTGTCTTTGTGGCTGACCTAATTATATAAGACCTTACAGACACAAGAGTAGGCAAGACAGGAAAAGCAGAAAGATTTAAAGTGACAGAAAGTCTCAATATGCTATTGACAACTTTGAAGATGGAGACTACCCTATGAAAAGGAATACGGGTAGTTTCCTGGGGAAGAAAATGAACTCCCACCCATGACAGCCACAAAGGAACTAAGAACTTAAAATATAAAAAGCTGAATTATTCCAATAAATTTATGAACCTGGAATAGGGTCCTTTCTCAAACCTTACAGATAGGAACAAATACTACCTCAATTTCTGACTTGTTATACGCCCTGAAAATAAACCAGCAAGAGTACTTAGGCTTTAGATTTAACTAATAAATGGGCATTGTTCTAAGTTGCTAAATTTGTAGTAACTCATTATGTAGCAGGATAAAACATTTTTGTTTGTTTGTTTTGTAGAGGGTGGAAAGTATTGTTCAATTATTCAGCTTCTTAGGGTTTTTAACACAAAAGATAGTTATAGGGGAAAAAATTCACAATTTTTTAAGTTGAAATTCAGGATTACATTGGATAAATTAGACTACACTGGGTAAATTTATCTAGTGTAAAGTCTATCAAGTTTTACACCAATGAAGGCCCTAAAAATTTGCATATAGATGGAGTGAAGCTAATAAGAAAGACAAACTGAATTATTCTTATTTTAAAAATGGATTTCTTGATATTACTATTTCCACATAGCTCATTTTATTCTATATTAATATCTATTGTATCAGGATTATACACAGGAAATAAAATGGAAACTTACAAATGTAATTCCTGGACACACTGCAAAACTAAATTTTAATGTTTCTCTTGGGGTCATATGATTTTAGTGGTATATGTATAAAAACAATAAATGCTATTCATATATGTGTACCTTAAAAGATAAATAGTTCAATCCTCCAGTCTTTTCTTTCTCTTCCATGATGACATCAGTGATCATTTTTTTAATGGTAGGAGTATCAAACACATTAAAAAAAGATAATTAAATTCTTGGATTATTGCATACAGGAGAGTGCCCAAGGGAACAAATTAAAGCCATATGTAGCTATAAGATAGTGTCATAAGCTATCAACAAGTCATTGTTATAAGTATCTTGAAGTTTGAGGCCTCATTTTATCTATTAGTCTTAACACTATACCAGAATCTGGCACAAATAATATGATCAATAAATAATATTAGCAAATGAATGCATTGCTCTTCTGTATCTGCTCTTACACTAAGGAACAGGACCTGATGTACTTAATATTTCACTATTGATCTATGATCAACAAATACTTGTCAGATAGCTCCTTGGGTAGCCAGACTCCTGGAGAGCTAAAACAAAGTGTTCTCTGCAGTTCACTACCTACATGCTGC
Source organism: Uropsilus gracilis (assembly GCA_004024945.1). Classification (NCBI taxonomy): domain Eukaryota; kingdom Metazoa; phylum Chordata; class Mammalia; order Eulipotyphla; family Talpidae; genus Uropsilus; species Uropsilus gracilis. The sequence continues at coordinate 16,650 of PVHY01005025.1, forward strand.
AAGTCCTTTCTTCCGGAATATTGTCCAATTACATGCCTACTAAAGGATTCACATTTTCCCTATTACAATGAAACTAAATGTCAAACACTCCTCCCAAATAAAGTAAATACACATACTTCAAAGTACAATTTTAAGAATGAAATAAAATTAACTTTTTTTCCAAAAACAAGATGTTGTCTGCTCATTTTTGAATGCCTACTCAAATATATACCAATTTTAGATGAAAAATAAAACTTAAACACCTATCTATTTAAAAGTAAGATGATGCCGCAAATTTGGGAATTTGAAAAAAGGCTTTCAACTGTAATTAGCACCAAAAAACAGCCAATAACCACTATCTGGGACTCTGTTCAGGAACTTGTTGCTTGATTAGAATTGGAAAAAAAAATCCTAATAGATTTAAACTGGGACAAACTAATTGTTGAATCAGAACCTGGATTTACAATATCTATAAAGAGCAAGAGTTCCCAACTGCAATTTAATGACCTAGCCTCAAACAGATACCTGTAGAGAACCAGTGGGAACAACCAAAAATTGCCATGTCTGGAAGGAAGACTTCAAGGAGAGAAAAAAATGCCATCAGAAACTAAATATTGTAGTCAGTTCAATCTTAAAACCTATAAGAAAAAGTATGTAAACCTAAAATCCAACAATGAATAATTCCATCCAGAAAAAGATGGAATAACATAGCAATCAGTGGTCTAAAACATTTTTTTTTTATTTTCAAAAGTTTATTAGAAGCAATAAAAATGAACAGGACATTATGAAATGAAACCTAGCAGACTTCAAACTAAGAACAGGTGATATAAAAAGTCAATCATAAATTTAAAACCAGAAATTATGACAGCTGTAACAACATCAACACTTAAACTGACTCATATAATTATCTGATAAAAGCTAAAGCTCATTCAGGAAGGATATAGTCATACTAAATGCTTTATATATGGAATAAACACTAGCATGGACATAGTTAAGGTGAACATTAGCAAACTGGAAGTGTGTAGTTAGGAATATAACTAAAAAAGGTAGATTTTACAAATGATAGCTGAAAATACTCTAGAAAGCAATAAAACCTAAAACCTAGTCTAAAAAAAAAAAAGAAACTATTAGAAAATATTTCATGTGATGTCATGTGATGCAGAAAATAGTTCAATTAAATTTGACAAATATTCATAAGAAGACCTAAGGAAAGATGTAATAGAAGTCCATTAGATCCCATAAAAATAGATCCTGAAAACACATTATTTATACTGTTCAAATATTTAAGTATTATAAATATCTCTTATCAATTATGATAGAGATTAGAATACCTGTTATCACCATCAATAGTTGACTTTTTGTGGGAAAATTTAGTCAATTCCATGAAATAATATAAAGCAGTTGGTGTTATAATAATTGAATAAAAGTAAATATCACTTTAGGATGATATGACCGACTACATGAAAAATCTATTTTTAAAAATAAAGTTACTAAGTATCATGATAAAAGTGAACAATACATTAAAAAATCAAGAGGTTCTCATAACACAACAACCTTCAATTTAAAAAAACAACAATCATGAATAATAGAAAAAATGGTCAAGCTTCAAAAATAGCTATTGAATACATAAAATAATTATTGAAAATAAGCAATCATAAAATTCAAGTTAAAACTATCATACATTTTCAACCAAACAGATTCCCAAAAAGTTAAATTTTAGAAAGAGGACAAAATGATGAATAGGCAGTGCATGTTTACGTTATTTAAGAAGAGTAGAATTAGATTTCTTATTTACTGATAGTGGGTGGAAATAAAAATTGAAACAAGAATTTTAAGATTAATTTGACATTTAAAAGATTGGATTTTATGACCCAACAATTAGCCCCCATTAATCTATTACACAGACCACAAAGTGACATCTTCTAGGATATTCTTCTTAGCATTTCATATAGGGGGAAAAATGATCTAAATTTCTATTAGTAGTCTAAAGATAGCTAAAACATTTTCAGAAATATTGTGTTAGAATGATATATGTAGTATTTCATGTTTTAAAATGGAAAATCATTTTAAATAAAATGAAATTGAACACAAAATATTGTTATTTATGAGATCACTGGTCTTTCCTCCAATCTGTGAAGGATAGCTAACAATATCCCATTTTAAAATCTGCAAATGTGCAAGCTCTTTATGTAAAATGGTGTAGTATTTACATATAAACCACACATTCTTCTGTACACTTTAAACCTTTCCTATTTTATGTAATACTTAATATAGATACTATATTTTTTAAGGAATAATGACCAGGGGGAAAAGCCCTGAAATGGTTTGCTACAGAGCCATGATAGGTATGTCTTCATAGTACATATTTCCCATTTGTGATTGGTTGAATTTGCAGAAGTGGATTCACATATATGGTACCATGTCAACCACAGATATGGTTGACTCGCTACACTTTTATATTTAATGTTATAAACTAATTCGAAGTTATGGTTGCCTTTTGGAACAAAAGGAATGTTTAACTCTTGAAAAAAAAGAAATTTAAAATTAATATCAGGGTTTATTTCTTTCTTGCAGAGCAAGATTTAAAGGAAGCAAAGATTTAAAGGGAGTATGTCAGTGTTTGCTTCAGCAGTACATATACTAAAATTGGAATGATACAGAGAAGATTAGCATGGCCCCTGCGCAAGAATGATATGCAAATTCGTGAAGCATTCCAGATTTAAGAAGCCCAACAGAATGGGAAAAAAATTTTGCCCTCCACAAAAGTGGCAAAGGTTTAATAATAATGATCCACAAGGAACTCAAACAACTTAGCAAAAACAAAACAAGAAGCCCAGTTAAAAAATGGGGAGAAGAACTAAAAGACATTTCTCCAAAGAGAAAATACAAATGGCCAACAGGCACATGAAAAAATGCTCAATGTCATTAGTAATCTGAAAAATGCAAATAAAAGCCACAACGAGATACCACCTTACACCTGTAAGAATGGCTCACATAAAAAAAATCAGGTGACAAGTGCTGACTGGATGTGGAGAGAAAGGAACTAACTCTCTTACTGCTGGTGGGAAAGTAAATTGGTCCAACCACTATGGAAAGTTGTGTGGAGGATCTTCAAACTAATGAAAATGGAGCTACCATTTGATCCAGCAATCATTCTTATGGGAATCTACCCAATGCAGACCTCAGTGTTTATACAAAGGGACACTTGTGCTCAGATATTCATTGAAGCACTACTTATAATTGCAAAGACATGGAAACAACCTAAATGTCCCAAGACAGATGAATGGATAAAGATGTGGTATGTATACACAATGGAATATTACTCATTAATTAAAAATGACAAATTCAATTAATTTATGATAACATGGATGTACCTAGAAGAAATCATATTAGCAGAAACAAGTCAGAAAGAAAAAGGCAGAAGCCAAATGGTTTCACTAATACATGGGATATAGAAAAAACAAGCAAAAGGCCAGGAGGAAAAGTCAAAACAAGCTAACAATCAAACTAAAGTACATAACTGGGGATAGGGGAAGGGAGAAGGGAGGAATGGACAAGGAGGAAAGGTAGTGGGTGATCCGCAGGGAATACAAAGTTGTGAAATATTTACATAAACAAATTAATTAATTAATAAAAAATTAATTTCAAAAAAGAAAGTATGTTAAAAGTCAACACTTTATAATTTTGGTTAATAGAGAGTTATTTTTAAAGCAACACACTATAGTAATCTGTGCTGGTCTTTTCCCAATAAAATGTGTTTAATGTTAAGTTTGACACATAATTTATTTACCTTCAGACCATTGAAACTTTAACTCCCAGTTGATATTACCTGGAATAACAGCTTAATCTATGATAATTAAAAATTAGGTCTAGTTTCTAATCTAGCGTTCAGAAGATGGTGCCTAAATAAACATGGGGGTCAGGAAGAAAATGTGGACCTCTTGACAAGAGTACCCAGTGTATATAATGCCCTCTATGTGTCCCCAACACAAGATTCTAGAAAAATATTCTGATTTTCCTCAAGGAATGAAAAGTGTCATTACAATGTATATCTCCAATCAGTGTTCTCTGAAGCAGCAAACACATTGGCCACCTTTATGCAATTGGCAGGAACTCAACAACACTCCAGTAATTAGGTCAGTTTGAGCAAACACAATGGGAGGGGAAACAGAAAGGTTTTTTATTCCTCTCCAATCAGGGAACAGTCAGGCTGTGCTGTGCAGGGAGAATCACACTGTTGGGTTTGTAGACTCCTGAGCATAGGACACAAACCTTATGTCCTTGGACAATGCCAAGTTCTTTATCTTATCTTTCCTTTCACTGACACTGGAATGTTGTCTTTGTCCCAGTTGCTATCACAATAATTATGAATGAAATTCGGTGCAAAATGGTTGTGGAATTTCTGATTTATTAGATTTTTAAAAGAATCCAGTACTCTGTCATAATAGTGAAAAGGAAAGAAATTAATTCTTTGCTGAATAGAATTGCTATTTAGCTTCTTTGTTTCTCTTTAAAGTATAACCCAAATTGGAGTAATTATCATTGGAAGTCAGGAACCTAAAGTGGCCTAAATTATTTTTCTTGTTCAATTCAGTAATTGTACTTGCATTAATAATGGTATTTGTCTATAGAGCTCCAGACATTTCAGTTTGTTAGAAGTTGTTTAAGCCAAATCAAATATTATTAATGCATGCACCAAACAAAGGGGAAAGAGAGGTTTCAAACAAGACAATTACAGAAAGGAAAAAGTAAAGAAGAAAAAAAAAAAGGCTTCTACAGACTATATCTTTGGTGGAAAATGTTCCTAACATGAATGGCACAATGAATTTAAAATTTTTGCTTTTAACTCCATGTTTGCTTCATCTGTACTTTGAAAATAAACTACATGATTTTTTTACTCACAGTGTTAGGTGGTTTCAGATAAAATTTCTTTCAAACCCTGAAAATGGGTTATTGCTTTCCTTACATCAGCTGCTGCCTGTGAATGTGACCCATAATAATGTTTGGCGTTTTCTTGGCTGAGCTGCATAATGAAAACAACAACAAAAATGTAGTACCTTGAATTCTGAATTGTGTCCTTCCTCTAGTGTTGGGAAATTCTTTGCATCACCCTTTTATTACTTAGCTGATCATACAAATTTCAAGGTGTATGTTTACAAACATTTTGTTGTGTTTTTCATGCTATTAGCATTCTGAAGCTTTCTCTTTCCAGGTTTCTATGGCAACAAGGGTACAGCACATTCATTAGAAAGAAGTTCTGTTTAATTGATCTACTAATGTATTGCTTAATAGTAACTGTTAAGCAGTCTTTTGTTTCCAGGTCATATTTAGGGTTCACCTATTTGCATAAAAACATTTCATTAGCTGAAACCAATTATTAATAGTAATTTTCTTTCTTTATTTTTAAATAACTGAACCCTCATTGAGGTTTTCTGAATAGCAAATATTTGTAGCTTTCAGAATACACTTGCTGTATGAGGTTGGCTTGCTTTGTTTCTGTGAGCAGCAAGAAAATTACAGAGCTTGAAAATTTTCATGAAAGAAGACAAAAAATGAGGCACCTCTTCCTTAAAACTAAAAGTTGGATATTCAGGGAAGCTAACTCTCAGTCACATCACATATTTGATAACAGTGATAGTTGTTACTTTCAGCATTAAAATATATTAGATATGCATACAAAATTTATATTGGAGATTTTCATTGGTACTCAAGGAAAATCTGGCACTGCATGCATATTTAAAGATCTGTAAACATATTTTAGAATTAAAGCCTCTAAGTACCAAGACTTTTAAAAGATTTTTAAATAAAAAGGATAATATTTTATTTAGGTTGAAATAATAAACAAATAATTGTAACTTCAAGCCCAAGCATTTGTAAATGATATTTATCTTTCTGTAAAGTGAGATTAATATGCATCTGTATATCATGTGTGTACAAAGTTTGTACATTGCTAAACAGTTTTCACGAATATGGTCAGATATAGATCATATAAAAGTAGATACGTATCACATGTACACAGCAAATGTTACCGCTAATCACTTTGATAAACAAACTCATTCTCGATTACATAATTATTGTTATAATAAAGGACCTGATTCTAAAAATTAAATCAATTCAATTTTGTTTATGCATTCTTGCTTATATTTATAGTTTTGTTTTTGTTAACTATTTTTAACTGAGACAATATTAAGGTATCCCATCAGATACTACTACATAGTACAATCTTATATTTAAAAAAAAAATCCTATTCTTATATTTGACCCTTGTTACACCGTGGTTCATCAGTCTCTTGAGTTATATTCAAGGAATTGTTTTAAAATCAGATCATATGGCTGTAAATAGAGTACTAACATAGTTTTTAGATGTCAATCACATTATCTTTCCAAGAAAGTAAAATTAATACACACATTCCTATTTTTTCTCTATTTCTCTCCCTCCTTGCATCCTTGACCTCTGTGTGTCTTTGTAGATACATTAATAGCGTTAACATTATGCTACGATTAAAAAGCTAGACAGCACAACAATGCTGCTTGACAAGATATTTTTACAATTCTTTTTGATGTCATTCAATGAAGAAGGGATATCTTTTGAACTGTAGTAAATTAAATGAATATTCTCTATGGAAACTCTCTTAGATATCTAATAAATGTTTCTATTTTATAGGAAGAAGCATTCATTTCAACGTATACCTATAATTTTGCTAATAATCATATGCATATTGCACAAGTTTCAACATAAGTCAAAAATGGAAAATATGTCTAACATACAGAAAAGTAAGATACTCAAATTTTGGCATGTGACATCAGCAAATACAATGATAGATGATACAAAGGTTTCTCTCTCTGATTAATTAGAAATATTTTCATACACAATCAGAGATTATAATTGAGTAAAGTACAAAACAATCTTTGTTACTGATTATATTAAATAAACATAAAATAAGGATCCTTTGTAAAGATGTCCTTAGGAACACTGCTATGAGTAAAATGAACTTTACTTAAAATGAGATCATGGTTGTAACTTATTGGAGTGATGTGAACATAGTATATAATAGCATTACTTTCAAATGCTCTTATTTACAAGAAATTAATAATATTCTTGACAAGACAGAAAATCTAGATTTGTAGAATTGTAGTTTTTCTAGTGTTTAAAACTATATTATTTAACTTTGTTTTAAAACCCTGAGAAATTTCTGAACTCGAAATGTAAGGGGTTTTTTGTTGGCTTTTTTGTGTGTATGATATCAGCAAATAAATCAATGGTGGATGCAAAGGATTCTTTAAAAACAAAACATTGTTAGTACACATTTACTCAGATAATAAATTAGTTATATTTATAAAAGTTTATTAAATAAACTCAATTTTAAGTCTGTCAGGTAACATTTTAAAGAAAAATAGTACAGGTTAATCTGAGGATGTATTGATCTTAAAATATATTTTCCCATGAAATAGTCTTTCCCTACCCCTCATTGATGCTTTAAAAAATTATTTATTAATCCATTAATAACTGCTAGTCATTCATTCTTGTAGACCTTTGGAATACAACAAAATATATTTGCATAATGTATATGTACATATGTATACCATCCATACATATGGATGGATATCTTCATTAATGTAATGTTTTGGCAAAAAGAAAATGAAAGTAAGCAATAACTATAATAAAATTAATATGTTAGAAGGTGACAAGTGCTGAAAAATGTAAATGGAATAAACAAAGTAGAGTTGAAGGATCAAGGATGCCACAGAAGAAAGGGGAATAGGTGGAGAACAGGTCTCAACCAGCGGTGGGATATTTAGCAAATCTACAAAGGTTGTAAAGTTGCTAACGAAGTGAATTTCTGGATTTTGTAGGTTCCAGGCAAGGGAGAAGCTAGAGACTAGACTACGGAGGAGCCAGGTTGGAGGGGGCAAGATGTGCTAATAATAAAAAGAGAGTGTATTGATAGCTGAGTGAATGAACTTATGGAAGAGAGGAACGGGGGTCAGCAAAGAATGGCGCCCATCAGGAAGAGTCTCATAGACAATTGCAAAAGTTTGTCATTTACTCTGATGAAATGGGAGGCTATTCTATTGCAGGATATTCCACTATAGATGTAATGTGGTCTCAGTTTACAGAAAGATCTCTCTGGTAGCTCTGTTGAGAATAAACTGTAGGTAGATATTCTGGTAACTACTGTTTTATTATAAATTATCCTAAAACTTAGTGGTTTAAAATAGCTGTTCTATGCTTCTCTTGCTTTCTGAGTTAGAATTCATCGTGGTCTCTGTTAAACAACTTTTACTTGGGATTTATCATGGAAGTTGCAGGCAGGTAAGTATTGGGAAGGCTGAGCTGGGAAGGTCACTCACCTATCTGAGAGATAATGGTTACTGTTCAGAGATGTGTTGATAATCAAATACATACATATGACCTTCTTAGGATATTTTACAATTTTATGTGACAGCTATACTTAGAAAAAATAAATGCTCTAAGAGGATAAAGTATTACTGAGAGTTTTTATAATATTATACATATTTTTAAAATAATATATAGCTTCAGAAGTCTATATATTTATAGAGAGAGGGCATTTAGCACCTCTCTTCTTTCTCTTTTTCTCTCCCTCTTCTTCCTTCATTCTCTCCCCACTCCCCCCATTACCCTGACTAGATAGTTGGCAGAAGACAATGTGAAACTGTTTATTGTTTTTTTGACTCAAGATTTCCACATTATCCAGTACTTCATTGTTGGATTCCCTATATTTCCTTTCATCTAGGCCAAAGTTGAACTAGGGCCAAAGTTGAGCAGGTAGGTGTACATGTTTAACGTGGAAGGCGGAGGACCGACTCTCTTGCTTTTCTGGTTTCAACAAACACTTTGGCCCTGCTAAGGAAACTTGGAGGAAATATTTGAAGGAGAGATGAGAGATATTTGGAAGATACATGTGAGTGAGAAACACCTGGGGAGACAGTTCCTTGTCCTTGGCAGAAATGTTGTCTGCCATTTTCCTGACTAGATTGGAGTTTCTCCTATAATTTACATTTTTTTCTCCTTTTGCCCCAGATCTTTATTACATGCTTAACCCCTGTTTTATGGTTCCCTGACAGAATCTCTTTTGCCTTAGTGATCCTTTTTGGGAAAAACTGCTTAGGCATTTGTCCAAAAGGAAATGGAAAATTTTTAGATTACTCTTAAGAATATCCTTCTCGCAGGGCACGGTGGCTTGTGCCTGTAAGCTTCAGCCTATGAAGTGGCTGGGGATAGGAATCGCGGCTCGAGTCCCGCCTGGGGCCCGTACCAAGACCTAGTTCCAAAATATACCTGGGCATGGTGGTACGTGCCTGTAATCCCAGCTACCTGGGAAACTGAGCCTGGGGATTGCTTGAGTCTGTGGTACCCCGGGCAACGAGAGCCTGCGGTTCCACCGGCAAAAATAGCGAGACCTAGTCTCAAAAAAAAAAAAAAAAAAAGAATATCCTTCTCTCTCTCTCTCTCTCTCTCTTTCCCTCTATGCAGACTAATTATATTAAAAATCTTTAACACTGTTTTGTCTTTGAAAGTGTAAATGGCGGAATCACTTTGAGAGCAGCCACCATTAATAAATTGGGGCCCTTTGTCATTTAGTAACAGATTTACCACTTGGACTATAAAATGAAATATTTCTCTCTTCCTCAAATTCTATTTTGTAGTTAATCTCCGAATCTTATAATACAGTATCTTTCAATTACATACAACAATTTGCTAATCATTCTTTTCTATTATAGTTCCTACAGAAAATACTCCTTAGTTGGTTCAAATATATGATAAATTTCCCAGAACACATGGAATATAGCATATTAGATGTCAAGTTCTGAAATCACAAATCTTTTGTTGTGATGTCAAAAGAAAATCAATGTTTTTTTTCAAAAAGGGGTCAATTTTTCATCAAATTAAATAAACAGATTTTTTTTCTTCTGTTTCGATGTTCTACTATACCATTTTACTACTAAATATATTTCAAAAACCTTTCATGGGTCATTCTTAAAATATTTAAAATTGTATATGTAAATTGATCTGTTAAAATACAGATTCAAATAGAATTTTGAGTTTACAAGATATTTTATAAACAATATCAAGCATAATAAGTCTGTTTTTTTTCAAGTCATTGAAATCAAACATTCTTAAATTACATTTTTGTAAAGATAAGAGTTAGAGGACAGGGTAGCTATGTTTTGAAAACAGTGGCAATAGTTAGTGGTGAAATACATGTTTTTACTCATAAACTGTTCATAAATTAAAATTTTATTTGATTACTTAGTTGTAATAAATGTTAAATACAAAGGGTAGTAAATCCAAAAATTAAAAATTCATTTTCATATAAATTCTAAAAAATTTAACTACAGCATGTGTATTTATTACTAAGCACTTGTTCTAAACAAACCAGAATTTACTACTTAATGACAAGGCAAAAATGAGAAGAAAACCGTATGTTTCTAGAAAGTCACAACCAATGCTAAAGATCAATCCAAACATTGAGGAATTTCTGGAAGATATAATCCAAAGGGTATCTGACTGGTGGTGAAACCTCACAAAGACAGAACCTCCAAATAAATAGGTTTCATAGGAAACAAAAACATGCACTTTATCCAAGGACTGAAGAATAGAAGATGAGCTATTGATTAGTTATGAAGTGATCAAGTCACATGATATGAAGTCAAAGAATAGTGGAACTAATTTCCTAGGATCTATTGTCATGGCAATTGCTATGATATTTGCCCAGGGACTAAATCTAGTAATAGAATTTTTCAAATTAAAAGGAGCATAGGTTAAAAGAGACACATAGCTGCTAAAAAGGAAGGCAGAAAGTTTTATAAAATGAGAACTCAAGTTATTCATATTCCCTTATTCATATGCATAGTCCCTAAATTCAAGTGACTCAATATGATAACCAGTCATAAGTCATTGTGCTAAGCTTATGCTGAGGAAATACTTTCAGCTACCAAGATTGATTTATCCAAACTCTGACCAAGAAATAGAAATAAATAACCAAGAACCAGTAAATGCTAGTAGTTTCTAAGGGATAGTGGCAGGTTTCCAGGCAACTCCATAACAACAGAACCCTACAGCTGTGCCACTGCACAAGCTTTCTAGTATTCTGGGAGCAGAACTTCAGTTTGGGGACAGTCACTTGGCAGAAGTGAGCCGTGGAAGCTTTGGTCCATTCAGCCCTGGTGGGATGTGGAAATGTGGCATCACTACCATTATAGTCATCTGGTGCTTCAGAAATGCCTTTGCTGTACCTGCTATGAACCAAGTACAAGGCAAAGGAAACACAAAAACAAAACCTATAGTTTCTGAAGAGCTTCAGATAGTGGATCCTGCCTCAGTTTGCTTATAGGTTGGAGCAATAACCTGATTCCAAGAGATATAGAGAGCTTCCTTCATAATTCTGATAGGAAAACAAAGCAAATGTTGAGAAGAACAAAACCAAGACTTATCCATTAAAAATGTAAAGGTTTAGGTAATTATATATGGATGATAATGTAAAAGCTTGAGGATTTAAATTTTTAGGAATTTTCTAGATTTCCACAAGGCTGGGCTACTTGAATGATTTCTTGTTAATCTGGAAATCTGTGTCTCTCTGTCTCTATCTCTCTGTTTCACTCAAGCTCCTGATTTCTGGCTCTCTCACTTCCTTTCTTCCTCTTTCCTCCCCTCCCTCTCGCCCTTTCTCACTGTCTTACTATCATTCTCTCAACTCTACTCTCATGCCCTCCTCCCTCCTTTTGTCCTAGGGCAGATTTTCTTATCTCTCAAGTTAGTTTTGATCTATGTGTAGTTCATTTTTCAAAACTGAGTTTTGAAATAGTTACAGAATAGATTGTAGGTTCTGATGATGGTTCTAGGTTCATGATTCTAGGTTCTGGATTCTAGAATAGAAAAACAGTTTAATGTGGCTTCTGAAAGAATCCACCTTTTAAATATGACAATAGGAAAAGCAGTAGAAAGAAACTATTCAGAAAAAAAAAAGCAGTTCCTATATCCCCAACCATAAATACTTTTGAGAAAATGAGTTGACTTTAGAGTTATTTTAATTTTAACCTAGTTTTATTGTGTCTACTTTGTTTGCAAACATTTCCGAGAATCTTTCCATAACTATTGCTTTCCATCAAATTTACCAGTGAAATTAGTGTGAAAACTCTGAATTATAGGTTATGATTGAATCAGCATGTAGTAAGCTAGCACTAATTGATTTGACTGCAGATTAGAGTCAGAGCATTTTCCAGAAATGTGTTGCTATCCTTGTAGACATAGCCTTAGTATCAACTGACACTCTCTGTCAAGGTCCACCACACTTAAAGAATACAGTCTTCTCATGAAATAGCAAAAAAAAAAAAAAAGTTTTTGATAGATGAAGCACATAAATATATTCATGTTCTTAAAAAAATAAATCTCTAGATAGGTCATTAAAAACAATACTTCAAAATGCAAACTGACAAGCCAGGAGAGGGTAAATGTGGTGCCATTAGAGTTTGCTATTGCTCCCATACCATTAAAAATGCGATTTTGATCTGCTAATGAAAGTGACGTTTTGATTTTGCTGTCTCTTTTCACCATCTTTCTTACACTGACAATTTGTAGTCAAAAAAGAACAAATCACACAGATAATTTGAATATTGGCTTTGTCTTCCCTTCTGTCTAACTTTTCTAAATAGATGAACTGACAAGTGATACCTTGGTTTATCTAATCTCAACAAATCTCCTCTCGCTCTTTTCAGTAATATCACTTGACACTTTTCACAAGCTCATTTACTCTAGCATGTGAATTGTTTCTTCACTCAGATTTTATATCATATGAATAAGTTATTTATTATGGAATATAAGCATGTAATTAAAATGAAGCAATGTGTTAACTTCCGCCTACCATTAATAACATCTAACAAACAAATAGGCAATGTTGCAATATTGTAATTTAAATGATATTTCTCTATCATCTGCATGTTCAACATTTCCTTTGAAGACTTTATAAATTAGTATAAAGATTTAAATAAAATCTAGGTAATATGTTTTACCAAATATAAAATATTAAATAAATATTTACCTGTATTTATTGCAAAATAGAATATATTTTTACAAAACAGATCTCTTTATATGAAAATAGCAAAGGAAAATTTTGCATTTTAAGTCATATACTTGTGTTATTAAAATTTTAAATATTCGCAAGAAAGTCTACATGATACCAACCTCCTTCTGGAGAGGACACATACTTCATTTTCTTATGAATGTTTGCTAGACAACAAATATTATCTTTGTCATGTATATGTACCCTTTATTTTCCACTCTCATAATAATATTATACACCTTGATCTTTTTCCCTTTAATAATAGCTCTTGAGAGTTGTCTTGAACATCTGAGTCTTCACCTTATTCCTGACACTTGGTTCAGTTTCCCCAAATTCTGTAGGAAAGTGAAACTTTCAATATTTATCTTTTTCTTTCTGATGTATTTTAAAAAACACACAAATTTATCTTATTCCCATGCATGCAAATTATCTACTTTATTTAAATACCCCCCTACCCCTGATTGGACATTTAACTTGCTTCTAGTTTTTTTTTTATTTCCCTACACTGCCAATATGCGACTAGTGACTTTCCACTAACAATGAGGAGATCATGTCACAGGCTTCTGAGAATCAAACTTGTATTGATTTGAAGGACTAAAGTAAAATTGTGAGCAATAATTGAGCGAATAGAATGAAGAGCTGTGGCATTCTGTGGTAGAACCAGGACTGGTAACATTGTCTGTGGGAGAAACAGAATAGCAGAGCTTTTGTGTGCCCTTTCTTGGCCACATTCCCCATATTGATCACTCCCTGCCACCTTGCTACTTCAGAGTAGAGAAGCAGCATGATCAGCAGTAACTTATTAAGTAGGTAACAGGTGAATGAGGACCAGTTGGGTACTGAATGCTCTTGTTATTTATTCTACTTCCAAATGATCACATGACAACCATAAACAATGAAAAACTCTTTCGGTTATAAAATGTAGAGTAGCATCAGCAGAAGTATCGAAGTTTCCTGAGAAGCATAGTTACTTAGTGAGGAGAGCAAATAGAATTTATCAAACTCAGTATATAATGTTTTTGGAACTTTTTCCAGGGCATGCTATCCTTTCAAACTATCAAATTTTACAAGCTAGGCTGAGTCTTCACCCAACATGACTCCAGAAAGTAATCGCAGAGTGGAAAAATCAAAATAGAAAAAGCACAACTGAAATAAAAGAGAAATAGTAACAACAAAGCTCACATTATTATGTATTATGCTAGATAAGCCAAACCTGATTGAGCAGTTAAGTGAAGAACTTTTAAGACTATTTCCATAGTGATTAAAAAAGAAGAGAAAAGGCCAAGAGGAAAAGTCGAAACAAGATAACAACCAAGTTAAAGTACAAAAATTGGTGGGGGAAGGAGGGTAAGTGGGACAGTCAGGGAGGGGAGGAAGTGGGTGAACCCCAGGAAATACAAAAATGTAAAATATATATAATTTAAAAAAATAAGAAGTGGTTGTTAAAATAGTAAACTAGTAATAATAACTCTAAGAGTCAGAGGGAAAGTTAGGGGTAGAAAGCCAATGAAGGTAGAGTCCAGTGGACTATCATGGAGGACTGGTGGTGAGTGTGGTATGCTAATACCTGAAGATGTGTGACCATACACCCCTAAATCATACACAGTGAATGTCAATATTGCCTCAATAGAAAATAAGAAATAAAATCAAAACAATATTCAAAAAAATGTTTAAAGAATCAGGATAGTTCAAATACAAAACACACATAAGCTAATTGAAAGGAAGCAAAATAGGGTCAAAGAGTAGATGTTGCTACTAGATCAGTTGTAGTAGCAGTCAGAAAAAGAAGACAGAAAATGAAAAGAAATATTTAGAAAAATGGGAGGTGTAGAGTAACCATCCTGTCATCAATTGTTTGGGCAAGCAGTCTGCTTATATTACCTATTGTCAAGCATCAGGCTCTTGGTAAGTTCTTTACTCTTCTAGCAGTTACACAAAAGCATCAAGCAGGGCAGAGCTGCTCCAGGGAGAGGGGAGGAGGTTTGGGTGCAGGCAGGAAGAAGGTGGGCCTCCCAGGAATCTTCGTGCTCTTCTCTGACCTCTTTCTTTCATGCTCTCTATTCTCATGCCCCCCTAGTGTGCTTCCCCACCCCAAGGGTGATGCCACCTTTTTAGCCTTTCTTCCCTGGCGTAGGTGGGCCCACTCACATCTACACACCCACTAGGCCAGAGGTATACACAATAATGGGAAGGGCACAACACCCCAGGTGTTGGTCATAAAGGCTAGTGATCCTGCAGCGGGAGACAGGAGTAGACATCAGAAAGTTATAAAAGATACAGAAAAATGGAAAGAGATCAACAATTGAAGAAATTATCAAAAACTTTCAAAGAATTAAAGAATCAAAGATGACAGTCGAATGTTAATAGTGTCAAACAGAATAGATGGAAAAAGCCATATCTAATTGGATAATATAAGTACAACAAAATGTCAAACAAATTTCAGAAATTTCTAGTGAGAAAAATCATCTACAAAGGAAACATAAATAGATCAGTTGCAAATTTTTCTACACATATTCCCAGAGATCGAGACATTGGAAACTGTCAAATTTCTTTAAAAAAAAAAAAAAACTATACAGTTTATTTCAGGCTTAAAATGTATACATAAAATAAAATTAGGATAAACAAGATATTAGTATGCAAATTAGGATACAAGATATCAATATGACAAATATTACAAGTTTTAAAACTTTAAGACAACTTGAAATTTGGATACAATAATAGAAGTAGCAAATGGGGATATTCTCAAATATCCTAGTTAGGAGATTTTTTTTTAAATAATTTTTAAAGATTTTTTGTGGGAAGAAAGCAAGTATACATATTATACAATACCATAATCATGAAATTATAACCATGCAAAATACTATATTATTTACTGATGTGTGATTTAAAAGTTTCAAATACCACTGGAATGGCAAACATCAAATCCAGTGTACTGATTATTATTTCTGGGAATGTATAATGGGGAATAGGATAAACGAGATATCCACAGAGAACGTCAACTATCTCTGTGATTTTTTTAAATTTAATTTTATTTTTTAATTTACATATATGTGTATTTATATTTATACTACATTATTGCATTATTGTGTACTCCAGAGCTTTCCCACTTCACTAACACCTGTTAACCATCCTGATCTTTTGTGCTTTTCATTTCCCCCGGCCTTCTTCCCCCTCCTCCTCTTCTCTCACTCCATTGTTCAGTCCCATTGGTTGTTTTTATTTTTTCTTATTCGTTTGTTTTTCCCTATATCCATCATATAAATGAGACCATCCTGTAGTTCTCTTTTTCTTTTTGGCTTATTTCTGTTAATATGAGTCATTCTAGTTCCATCCATGTTGCTGCGAATGACATGTGTTTGTCCTCCTTGATTGATGCATAGTATCCCATCGTGTATATGTACCACATTTTTTTAGCCAATCATGTTTTGGGACATTTGGTTTGTTTTCAAATCTTGGCAATTGTAAACAGAGCTGCAATGAACATGCACATACAGGTGTCCTTTTGAATTAGTGTTTTCATGTCCTCTGGGTAGATTCCCAGTAGTGGGATTGCTGGGTCAATTGGTAAGTCCACTTTCAATCCAAAACTGTCAAATTTCTAAAGAAAAGAACTTTGTATCTTGAATATTATATTATATATTGCTAAATTCGTTAAATATGAAAGCTCAACAATGTGAAATATGAGAACTACGTGAAACATGTAAACCACGAAATCTTCCTTTAAAAAAATTTTATGGAAATACATTACCCTTTAAAATGAGAAAAAATATCTAAGTGGCTATTGTAAGATATAATAGAAAATGGATAAGTTTTGACTTGCTTCAATAGACGTGGTCCCTCAAATATATTCAATCTATCCACGGACAGAAGAGCTTCTAGCCCCATGTATTTAAAACTGAAGATAGTTGTGCCTCTTAATACTCAGATGCTGTCATTTTCAGCTACATTTTGCTCAGATTTAGGTTCCAGAATCTTGACTCATCATCTCTGTTCCAGGATACATCCTCCACTTTGGACTGATTTCTTCTGTGTTTTCTGAAATCAGTAATTGTTTTACCAATAAATATCTGTGCTTGAATTTTCTTTCCTTAATCTAAGCTGATATTCTATAATCTTTGAAGCTAAATTTACATCATTTATGCTGACAGATTACTGAAATTTTGTATTTATTTCTGCCATATTCTTTTGCATTTTACCACTTAGTTTTAAATCACTGTCTTCAGTCTGATAGAGATTTTTTTTAATTTGAAAAGTCCTTCCAAAGTTTCAAATTATATGTACGAATTCCCTTTGAAAATATGTGACTCTTTATATACCTAAGTCCCAGCACTGGATCACCTTTGCTTCATCTTGCTCACTGACAAACTCAAGGTAGTCATTCTGAAGACCAGCTTTGATCCCATTACTGCCTGAGGCACCTCTTAACCTTCTGCACCCTCTTTAGTTGAAACCTTGCTCCTACCAGGTGGTCTGACTTATCATGGGACTTATTTAGATTTCCTCACTACTGAAAGTTTGCAGAGATTTTCTATGAATTTTGGAATATGGCAATACACATTCTAATGTTTTTGTTGCCTCTCTCACTATTTCCTTGTTTCCAGTAGAGAAAAGCAACTTAATATATGCAAACTCCATCATTTTCTTGTGAAATTCATAGAATTAACATTTCTATATTTTTCTGTTTTCTCCTAAGGCATATTCTATATTGTGTTTCCTTCAGCAGTGCATTTACTAAAGGATATGTATGGTACTTTACATTTTATTTTTATTATATATTTTATATCTATTATATATAGTAATATATAATTCTAACAGTACTTTTATTAAAATATAAGAAATTTTGTACAAGACTATTTTAAATAAAATATCTTTATTTGTATATATGTATATATATATATAGAGAGAGAGAGAGAAAGAGACATTATATTAACACATTAGTTGCCCATGGAAATAAATGAAAGGGACATATGAGTTGGGATTTTGTGTTAACAAACAAATCAATAAATAAATGAATGAATAAATAGAACAAGTAAAGGCTCTTGAACAATTATAAAAAATAAAGTGGAAATGATGAAGATTGGTTATTGCATTTCTTTTTAAATTGCTATGAATACACAGATACTAGAAGGATAATTAGATAGCTAGCTAGCTAGAGTATTTGCTTTTTATCTATAAATATCAATATGTATGTATTTAACTTTATGCATATATATGTATAGCTAGTAAATGTGTGCTGATTCAACTATGTAATTCATCATTAGAATACAGGCAACTTTTTATTTTATTTTATTTTTGGATTTTTTACAAGACATGATTGTATAATTGCTGATCCCCATGGGAATACCCCCCCACACCACACCCCCTCTGGTCAGTATACAGGCAACTTTATATTTAAAGAACTAATTCTGAAGTTTAGAATCATTTGTATGATTTCTGTGTTCATAATGACTTATTATTGTGGTTCTATGTCAAGTATAATGCTCAAGGAAGCTGAATCTGATATGAAATCTCTACTTACCAACAAAATTTTCTCTACTTCCCTAAATAATGGTAAAAATAAACTTGTTAAAAACCTAAATACCCAATTTGAATGTAAATTGTAATAAAATAGGACTGCAGGAAAAAAATTGTAAATGTCTTTTGTGTTCCTTAATACTATGAGACATCACTTTTCTACAAGGAAGTTCAGCACAAACAATACAAATTCTTAGACCTGGAATTAAAAAACCTCAAAACTTGTGTGTTTCATAAGTTTTTATTTTTCTATATTTCTTTAGTATGATTAGAGTTCAAATATATCAGAAAAAAAATTTTACTCCTTTAGTAGTTCTCAGAAGAAATTGAAGTCATATTTGTTTTATTCCAATTTAAAATTGGCAAAAGGAACTATTTGTTCTCTCTGTGTGAGTCATGGAAATATGAAATACAATAAGAATAAGCAGTACAAGTTATTTTTCCAGTAAGTATATATTGATGATATCAGCATATGCATCCTAAATTTGTCAGCAAATAGGAAAAAGGATCCAAATAACATTTTATTTTATAGACTTATTTGCATTTTTAAAGGCAGAGAAAGAAAAAAAGAGGTACCTGCATAGACATGGGCAGGCAGAAGTGCTTCCCCAAATCACATTTTAGATTTCTATTTATGTACCTTGGATCATATGGAAGAAATCTCAGAGAGATTCTTGCATTATAACAAAGAGACTCCTACAAAGACTACAACCTCTTTTAATTTAGCATGTTTAATTTGGCTAAGCAAATTAATTTTCTAATCAAAGATTTTTTTTAAGCCTCCACGCAAATGAAAAACTTCAGTATCCTTATTTATAAAACAAAGGAACTAAGATGGATGCTTTGTAAAACACACTCTCCAGTTCTATAATTTTATGAGTTTACAAATTGAAACTATAAATCTTTGGGTCATGAATATTTTATTGGGCAATTTGCTTACCAATGAAATATTAGATAATAAATGAATATAAATCTGATAATTGGATTTGAATCTTAGCTCTAATGTCCCTCAACACTAAGATTTTAGATTCTTATATTTTCCAATACACTTTCTTCACATGGTAAAGATAACATTCAAATTGTCCAATGACAGTAATAAACATAAAGCACAAACATAAAGCAACTATTGAATATTTCTACACCTGTTACATGTGCTCAGTCTGAATGATGTATCATTATTTTGTTCATTCATGTTCAACAAATGAATACAAAATGTATTTATTAAAATGTATTTTTTTTGGAAAATGGTCAATATACATGTCCTCTAGTTATTCAACTGATTCTAAGTTCTATAGATCTATCTATCTATATATAGATATAGATCCATCTATCTATAGATATCTATATATAGCAATTAAATATATAGCAATTATCTATAGATAGGTCTATATATAGCAATTAAATATATATGTATATATATATATATGCTCACAGTTGTACTTCAATTAAATTTTCTTTACAAAAACTGAGCTAGGTTGAATTTGACTCAAAGACTATAGTTTGATGACCTAGAATATAGCTGATTCTTCTTGAAATGAGGTTGAATAAATACAATACCTGAACAATTTTGAAGTCAATTTGTAAGTCACTTTTATTATGGAAAATTGAATTCCACATGATATAATTCTATTATTTAATGTTTTAGATTATGGTGTGAGATTTATTCTCAATATTTGAAGACACTCATCATCTTAGTCCCCACCCACCCACCCTAACCATCTAGGGTTAGAGGATGCCACAGAATGATGCCACAAAGGGGGAAGAAGTAGTTGGTTCTGAAGCTCCAAAAGCAATGACAAGCAGAATCTGATACTGCATGACCGTCAGTATATAGGTAGTAAGATAGAAAACAACCAAAGGAAAGACTATCCTGTCCCGTAGTATTTGAGATAATGAAACAGTGCTATAAAGGCTCTCAAGAAATGATATTTTCTAGGTACTTGCCTTCAGACAAATGTGCAACCATGCAACCATGTAATGACAGAAAGTTGAGGTCTCCAGAACTCAGGAGATCTGAAAATTTTGAGCATATCTGTAGAAGAAATACACTTGAATAAAAGCCTCACTGGATTGAAGATGTTCATGATCATCATATGATCTCAATATATTATCAGGAATGACAAGTATATTTGACAAGTGTACTAGGGAGAATTTGATGTTGAGTTGTCAGCTATTCTTACGCTTTTATTAGGTTTCTTTTTACATCTTAACGTTTCTCTTAAAAAAACAATTCCCTGTCCTTCATTATGATAGGTTTAAAATGTAATATAATTACTTCAGAATAATACAGTTAGATTATAATATTTGTTAAGGAGCTATATTGTTATCTTCTCCCCACTAATATACACTAATTCAGCAGAAATTAATTTGAAGTGCCTAAGATGGCCACATTTAAAAATCTTAAAAAGGTAACCTTATATACCCTTCTTGAAGTCACTGTTCTTGAAGTGGAGAAAGTAAATCACCATATATATATATATATATATATATATATATATATATATATATATATATATATATATGTAATTATCAAATACAACAGGAGAAAAACTATTCATTTGAGAGCAAACAGTTACATATGAGACTTTTTTATTCCCCTATATCATATTTGCATATATATAAGTGTATATATGCAGTCACATCTTTGAAAAAATGATCATGGGAATATGCTTGCATTTTTATGGAAATATATATATCTATGTTAATCACTTTGTATATAATAAGGAATTTTAAGGAATTATTTGTAATCAACATATAAGAACAGAAGATCTATTTGTACTAATTAATTTGAAATACATATTAATTAATTTGAATGTCATAGGAAAAAATCTGTATTGGAAAGGCGAATGTACTCAAAGAAGAGAAATCTCTTCAGTGCTAGGATTTTGTGATTAAATTATTGCATCTGCTGCCTATCGGAAGATTCTCAAGTCTGGTCACAAGGGCAGAAACACTATTCCCCATGGGTTACAAGATGCACTTCTCGGAATAGAAATCATGGGAGCACTCTGTCTCAGCCATATGTACACCTTATGGCAGGACCACCTGTTGTTGGTTCTGGAACAAGAACTTCAGTCTAACATTTATCTTGATGTTTTATTTTTTAAAACATTAATCAAATTCTAGAAAGGTCTGTTATATAGAAATTATAAAACTCAAAGATCTCCACTTTTATTACAGTTCCTAGTTTTTGGTTTTTTTTTAGTCTTTGGTTTTTAAAAGTATAAAGGCAAATAGATACACAAACTTTATAAGCTCTTTGGTGAGCACCTGGACAAGTTTATAATACTAAGTATGTGGACTAGGAATAAAGACCACATGTTTGGGATATAACTCTGGCAAATTCTACAACAAAAAACTGGATAATTCTGTGATGTTTGAATTTTGCCAAAACATCTTGAACTCCTTTCTCTGACATTTTAGGACAGCCAAAATGGAACAATAGTTTGCCAATTGTCAATCTGGATAAACATTTCAATGGGACTTTAATCCATGTGATTTCAATTCATTTATATTTAAATCATCAAGGTGCTTCTAAAGAACTATTAGACATTCTTTAAAATCTTAAATTCATTTTCATTAGCTCTTGTGTGTATGAGAAAATTATGTTTCTCCTTATATAATTTCTAAGATGACTTTTAGCTGCATTTTAATTGAATTGAGGATTTACAGATGGTTTGTAACCTGATAAAAATTTCTAATACATCATATTAAAATATCATGCAAGTGTTTGAGATGGGACCAAGATGGTATCAGAGGAGACTCCTTGATTTATTCTTGGGTGAATCATTTAAAAATTATCCCAGAATGACACTATACCTGGGTGTCCTATGGCTTGGAGTAGAATGGAATATCTCTTAGACTTTCAAGATCAGCATGGACTCTGTCCACACACCTGAATAGATTCATGCTCATTAAAGGAAAGGTGGGTGGGGAGAAATGCCTGAGTTGTGGAGAGCCCACATTCCAAAGCTTAGTACTGCCATTTGGCTGTCTTAGGGAGGGGAGAGTTAAGTGCTCTTGAAGGAATATACCTTTGTCTGAAGAAAATTACATAGGGACAACATGGAAAGAACTGAAAGTGATGATGTTAAATCATATAGGCTAGGAGGAAGAAAACTATAGAGGGTTTCACTCATATACGGAATCTAGAGGAACAAAACAAAGGGTCAGACAAAAACAAGCCAAACAAGATTCTGTAATGTTAATGCAAAGTAGGGAATATGTATATATATTTCATCATTGCATTCCCCAGGATTCTCCTTCCATAGCATCCCCCAAGAGCCTATCTCTCCATCTTCCTAACAAGCTTCTGGTTAAATCCAAAAATGTGATCTTCCTTTTTTTCTGAGTATCTGTAATTGTCTGTTGCTTTTTAGACCTACTGCTGAGTACTCCACATTTTCCTAATTAGTCTCATCTTTAGATATTTCCATATGTGTTATCAACATGAGACTCACCAGACCTAATGAACAAAATCTCAAAGAAAGGTCCCAGGGAAACTAAATGTCAAAGAAATAGTGAACAATTAAGAGATAGGCTCATATCTTGGCTATTGTAAATAGCACTACAATAAACACTGGGGTCCAGGTGTCTTTTTCATTAGAGTTTTTGTAACCTTTGAGTAGATTCCTAGAAGTGAGATTGTTGGATTGAATGGAAGGTGGTAGGAGTAGATATCGATGCAAAATAAAATAAATAATATAATAAATAATATTTTTTCAATTCAAAAAGTGAGCCCACATAGAAGTTCATGTAGCAGAAGACAAAGAAGCAAGGCCATGTTTGCTCTAGCTTGTAGAGATGAAAATTATTTTGCTATCTTCCTTTATGTTACCAATATCCTCTTTTCTGTCCTCTCTATGGTCCTCTATGTCAGATGATAATTTCTAGTCACTACATCTCCCCACCTAAATAACACACAGACCAGACACACACTCCACACGCACACAAAACATACACATCATAAATATACACATACTTTACCACACCACACACTCACTTACCACACACCAAACCATAGCATGGTACTAGTACTTTCTCTCTCTCTCTCTCTCTCTCTCTCTCTCTCTCTCTCTCTCTCTCTCTCTCTCTCTGAACTGTCCCCACACACACATCCCACACCATTCCATACCACACACATCTAGACAGATACACCTCACTGCCATCTCACTTCTGCAAATCCTTGCATTCAGTAACTGATAAAACTAGAGACTGAGTGTTAGTTGAAAAGGGATTAGAATGTGAACTTTCTTGCCTTACATTTTGACAGAAGTCTCCTAAAAATCCAGCATCCACTTTTTGAACCCAAGGAATGAAGTTTTCACACTGTAGGTGCTAATAGGGGGATGAGGTTCATCCCACAATTACTGCAATTGCCTTTGTTCACAAGGCCAGCACAATTTGGAAATCTTAATATCCACATTTCCATATGTCATCTTTGTCTCTGTCAGTACAAAACCTGAAAACAAAGTTTCTATTCAGCTTGAGAAGAAATAATCTAAATGTTCATGCAAGAATACTAAGTGATTACTATGTACCAGGCCATATGGTATGTCCAGAATCTCCATGAATGAAGAAATATGAGCTCATGTTTCATCAGGAGAGATTCACAAGGAAAGAGGAATTTTACAGCCTGATAAACTGATAGCAGATTCAGTAGTTGCTCTGTGGTGTCAAGAAAGAACAGCAGGACAGGCCGAGATACAGATGATGGGTAGGATCAGTCAGAATGGACTTCCAAAAGAATACAGGGCTCAGCCTGACTAATGTCAACAATTTCTGTCCAGAACTCCCCAGTGGAAGTACCAGTGTGTGGAGCTCTCACATGACTCCTGTAGGTCATTCAAGTAGAAGTGAAATTGCACAGAGAACAAGGCTTCTGTCTCCTGACTTATTTTCTTTCTGCCCTTGACTACCTGAGACCTAACTAAAACTCACTTTTGGTCTATTTCTTTGGGAACTGATTCCCTGAATAATTTTACATGCCACTTTCTTCCATTCAGTCAAATCTTCAGAGCTCGTTCTTTCTCATCAGTATTTTATCAGCCTTATCCCAGCATAATAGGAATCAAAAATTCATATTGTTTGAGTTTAATATAAGTATTATCATTATTTAATGGCTACAGAGTGATTAATTAGAATTTCATTTATTTATTTATTTACTTATTTATTTATTTGTTTGTTTGTTTGTTTTTTGAGACTAAGTCTCGCTATTTTTGCCTGTGGAACTGCAGGCTCTCGTTGCCCGGGGTACCACGGACTCAAGCAATCCCCAGCCTCAGCTTCCCAGGTAGCTGGGATTACAGGCGCATACCACCACACCCAGCTATTTTTTTGGAACTAGATCTTGCTACGGGCCCGAAGTGGGACTCGAACCGAGATCCCTACCCCCTGCCGCTTCATAGGCTGAAGCTTACAGGCACGAGCCACTGTGCCTGGCTAGAATTTTATTAATTTAAAAGTAACAATGGAACATTCTAAATGTATTATTAGTCCTACTGACCTATTAGTTTGACACTCTTTTAAGTAAAATGAAGTCTTTAGTTTTAAGATGAAGCTGATCCACTTTTTTGGGCACTTCTTCACATTTACTGACAGTGGTCTTCTTCATTAAGGTTAAATTATTCAATTTTACCCTCCTATAAATGTTAACTGTCTAGATAGATATCAATGAGATCATCTAATCTATGTCCACTTTACATATGAATAAAATGAGGCAAAGCAAAGTTAAATCCTTTGCAATGTATTATTACAATAAATGGGTGAACTAGATCTTGAGTTCTAACAATCATTCTAGATACCATCTTCTTACCATGTTGCAGCCACCCTGTATACAACTTAAAGCATTCAGAAGACAGAGAAACCATTTTAAGGAAGCACATATGAATGAGATATAGTCCTTGAAATCTTTATTCATTCAGAATTATGAATTACTAAAATATATTGACTAATGAATAGCAGATATCACTCAACTTTGAGTAATGTTTATATATATATATATATATATATATATTGGAAAAAAATAGTTTCAAAAATGTTTTAGTGATGTTTCTGAAGTAAGATGAAATCTCCCATTTTTTTCCAGAACAAAGTAACATAAAGCTATAGTTCAAAGTGTCAAGTTCTTAGTGGCAGTTCTTTCCTGCTGCTAATTAAGACTTCAAATCAAAGGAAAGAGAAATGTGATCACAGCAGTTTTAAAATCCTAAATGTGGTATAAAAATAAATGCAATATTACGAGCATTAAAATGATTTATATAAAAAGTCATTTTTTCAAAATTATTTTTAAATGACCAAATATTTACTCTGAAAAAACTATGCATGAGAAATGTGTTTTTAGAAAAGTACATGCATAAAAACTTTCCATTATCCCAAGCAGTCAACTATGTTTAAATAAAGTGATGGTTCTTATATACCTACTTAAATATCTCTTTATAATGTAATTATCCTTTTATGCAAAGCTAATTTTAGAGTGTAGTTTCAAAATGACCAATCCACATTTTTCCAATTAACATTCAAATACAGAATTTTTGGTCACATATATTGAGTCTACAGGATGCAAATAAGACCAATTCCTACAAAGGAATATGACATGTAAATGAATACTGCCTTATCATCTCTGCCAATGAGGAATCAAACCAGGATTAGACTGGGATTTCTAGAAGAAGCACTGGAGTTCTCATTTTGAATCTTTAGGATTCTAAAGAATCTTTAGGATTCTCTTTAGGGAGATCATTTAGAAGCTTTAGGAGTATAATAATTTGAAGGTAGATGGATAAATTTTGTCATGAAATATTCTTACCTAAAATGATGTATATGATCTCCCACACATGAAAGTTATTTAGTGAATGTGTCTCTAAATTTTTTATGTTGAATTTCCAATATAGTTTTTGAATGTGCAGCCTTTAGGAGTAATTAGGTTCACATGCGGTCTTGAGAACAGGGTTTCTTGAGATTAGTGTCTTTGTAAGAGGAAGAATCTAGGGCTCCCTTTCTCCCTCTTTTCTGTGAAAACACAGTGAAGGCAGATGTCTGTAAGCCAGGAAGAGAGGTCTCACTACAGCCTGATCATAATGTATGCTGATCTCATATTCCAGTCTCTAAGACTGTAAGAATAACTATTTTTTAAATGCTCAGTTTATGGTACTTTGTTATAGTAGCCAGAACAGACTAAGATATTTCACATATTTTTAAGGTTTTTCCTTGATATGCCTCTAAAGAACATACTATTCTTTATTCTTTTCTTTCTGTATTACTTATTTACATTTCATTATCTTCAAAATGAAGACAATAAATCTCATTTTGAGGGTATGGTATGAGAATTAAAGAAATAAGTATATATACTGCTTATAAATGTAGCTAGCCTGAGTCACTTATAAAAACTAGGGTTTTTTGTTTTCTAAAAGCTACTAAGATGTAGGTAAGAGAATAATTCAGTTTCCTGCTCTTCATGCTAAGAATGAGTCCAGAGTGATTCTCTTAAATTATGTTATCTTGAAATTATATTCAGTGTTATGTTTATACCATCATTTATAAGTGGTTCTGAATATTTATTATTTGAGATTATGAATTCTTAGAAGTACAAGTTAGAGCTATTACTTAAGCAACTCTAAAAAAATTTCTGCACAGATTCACGAATATGTAGTGTTTAAATGCTACTTGAAAGCAATCAAATCTATCATCCTTGCTATGTATCACAAGAAAAGAAAGATATAATCTATAATACCCCCCTTTTACAGTATTGGGTTATCTTGACCTGATAAATGAACAGCAAGAAGAGTAAACTAAAATGAGAGTGCCTATAAAGGAGAAAGTTCCCTTTTATTCCCAAGGCAAAATTTCTATAAAAGGACATTCTGGAAATTCAAGATCCTTTTACATAAGGATGGCCAAGTTTTATTAAGCATTAAAAACACTAGGAGAACACATCTTAGAAAGCATTTAGTTCAGTCTTAGAAACTGATCCCCATCAATTTGACTAGGAAAAAAAAAAAAAACATCAAAGAAAGGACCCATCTGTTTGCTTTATTTTTTTTTAAAACTGTTTACAATATTTCTTTTTAGCACACTTGACTGTTTGGAATTGAGGGTAAAGAAAGTCAAATCTTGAAATGTTTTAAATTTTTTTGTTTTTATTTATTTTGTCCTGCAAACTGCTTTTGTACTTTTATATAATTTACATGCAATAAAATGCACAGATTTCAAACAGCCAGTTTGATAAATTGTAAGAAATATATACACACAGTTAACTATCACTCCAGTCACTCCAGACTTCTATCCCTCCTATTTTTTCACTGCCCCAAGCCTCCTTTTACCTGCTGCCATTACCACTTTATGATTTCTGCCATCACAGATTAATTTTATATATGCTAGATTTCATGTAAATGGAATCAACATATTGCACTATTTTGTATCTGGGTTTTTCACTTGACATATTTTGAGACTCACCTTTTGTGTTTATTATTTGTTGCTATGTAATATTCCTTTCTATAAACATGCTTAAATTTATTGATATATTGTTCTGGATATTTGAGGGTTATTTTCAAATCTACACTATGTGACTAGCTGGACAATAGCTTGCATGCACAAGTCTATCTGTGGACATGCTTTAATGCTTTAAATTAAATATCAGTAGAATTACTGTGTCATAAGGTACTTGCATATTTTATTTTAATAGAAACAAATATTTTTCCAAAGTTGTTTAATTATAAACTAGTAAGTATATAGGAGCATTTTCAGTTCCACATTCTTCTGATATTTAGTATTTTTAACTTTTCAATAATAGCTATTTTAGTGATATGAACTGTTACAGCTTTTCAATTTTTCAACAGAAAAAAATGCCTGAAGATTTCTCTTGAATGATTCCTTCCTTCCTTCCTTTCTTCCTTCCTTCCTTCCTTCCTTCCTTCCTTCCTTCCTTCCTTCCTTCCTTCCTTCCTTCCTCCCTTCCCTCCCTGCCTCCCTTCCTTCTTCTTGATACATCCCAGGACAATATATTTTACATTCTTTGATTGCACTAATCTACAAGTAATAGTCTATATACTTTCATTTATCATTTGAATTAAAGGTTCCCATTCAGATATATCTAGACATATACAGATATACTTCGATATAGTATAGTCTTAAACATATAAATTTCCTATAAAGGTATATTTAAATACTTATAGGTAGATATTCAGAAAATAGTAGATATATTTAGACTTCTGTTGCATAATATAGAAACTATTATCAAATATTCTGTTAAAGAAACACTGATCTATATGTACAGGATACTATAGACAAACTCTGAGAGGTTCACAGGCATGTGTATTCTTAAACAGAAACACAAAAGTTCAACTGATGCATTAGTTTCCTCAAGCTAACATAACAATGTAACACTGGTTGCATGACTTAAATAACAGAAATTTATTACATCACTGTTTTGGAGACTAGAAATATGAAATCCAGGTATGAGTAGCACTGGGGATAGATCTCTTCTATGTCATTTTCCTTGGTTTGTTGATTGCTGTCTTCCTCTTGTGTCTTCATATCCTCTGCCTTCTTGTCTGTGTCCAGATTTCCTATTCATATGACAGCACCAGTCATATTGGATTAGAAATCCCCTCTAAATGTCTTTATTTTTAACTTAATTCCCTCAGTAATGTTTATCTCCTTCTATGGTATTCTGAGGAACCGAGGGTTATGACTCCACATGAAATATCAAGCACACAATTTAATCCATAAATATTAGGAGGGGACTTTGGAAATGTCTGAAAAAGGAGAAAATGAAAGCAATGAAGAGAACAAAAACTAGAGCATGGTTATTATATTATCTGTATGAAATATTCCAACTTAAATATATTTTTGTTGCCAGGATGAGTTTTAAGGGCTAGTTATTGGCACATTTAGAACTGCTTAAAGACAGGCATTGGAAATCCCGTGGAATCAAGATCCCCATTGAAGATGAACAAAATTTCAATGGATCAAACAGAAAAAAAGCATGTGTGTGAGGTGACTAAATACAGTATGGTGTTATTTCTACTTCTCTAATATTCTGTGATTTCAAATGTACAGCAAATAAGGAAAAGAAAGAAAATTTGAAATCATATTTTTTAAATGTTTTTCAATCCAGGATAGTTCATGAATGCACTGAAAATTTACTTTTAATAACAAGTGATTTTTTTCTCCTAAAATGCTAATCATTTAAAGCCTTGGTTTATTTAAAAAGAAAATAGAAACCTCTATTTCCAGCCAGGCATGGTGGTGCATGCTTGTAAACACCAGCCTATGGATCATGGCTGGAACTGGGGATCGTGGTTCGTGTCGTGTCCCCCCCCCCCCAGGGCAACATAGCAAGACCAACTTCCTAAAAAAAATAGCTGGGCGTGGTGGTATGTGCCTGTAAACTGAGAAACTGAGGCTGGGTATTTCTTGAGTCTGTAGCACCCCAGGCAACGTGAGCCTGTGGTTCCATGGGCAAAAAAAAAAAAAAAAGAGAGAGAGAGAGAGAGAAAGAGAAACCTCTATTTCCAAGAACTATTCTTCAATTTCCCAGAAAAAATATTCTTGGGTAATAGAGAAACATGGTAGTGTTCATTAGGATACATTAAAATAAAATTACTGTTTGTCCTCTCATACTCTGAGAAAGGAAAATATACTAAAACAGTTTGATGACAATTTAGTAACATTTAAATAATTATCTTAGGTGGAAACTGTTTTTATCTTTCAAAATTATAGCTTAACTGATTTTTTTAGCAAAATGATTTGTCTATTTTTATAAATTGTATTGCTTGTAAGTCACCTACCTCAATGTTTTTCTAGAAATAAGAAAATTCTTCACAAGAGAGAATATAATCCATATCAAAACCAAAAGAAAATATGAGGACAAAGTTATTTCTTATATATCATGAAGAGTCTCATGTTTTAGAAAAGTATGGTTAATGTCACTAAAATCTTCAGTAGAATCTATCTATCAAATTCAATCATAAAAAAGCATAAAACTCAGATTAAACATTTTCTTTTTATTCCCTGGTTTCTCAGATTAAGAGATGAATTTAATATCATCTCCAGCTGGTTTATTCAATATTTAGCTAGGGAAAATGTACAGGGTAGTAAGCCTTGTCAATATGCAATATAGCATATCAATGAAACCTTCCTGATGCTAATCAATGTTTCACTTTCTCCCCAGTGTCTGAATATATCTCTCAAGCACTTATTCATTTGCAATCAGTACTTTATGTGTTTGTTGTCCTTCACTAAACTATGAACCAAGAGCTCTTATTTACCAAACTTAACACAAAGTTACTTAGCATTAACTCAATAAAAACTGTGTTGAATGAATAGATAATACATAAATTAAAATTTTAACAAATATCAAAATGTATAATTCACTATGACTTTACAATGGGTCAGGTAGCATGCTAATTTAACAATATGGATTATTTTGTTTTCTTTACACAGCAACCTTGTAGATATTGTTACTATCTATTTATCAGATGATCATACTAAAATATTAAGCTGCTAAAAATGACATTGCTGGGAATGAAACTGAAGACTTTCTGCCCATAGTTTCTGTACTAAGAATTTGTACAGTAGTATAGTAAATGCTAAGTGTCTGCTCCTCCAAAACCCCAAGGTCCAAATGGCGTCCCAGTCTAGCCTCATCAGCTGCATAACTGGGCAATTTGTGGACTAACTGAAAGTCTTAGTATCTTAAAATTCCTGGGACTTAGTTTCCCATCTGTGAATTAGCAATTGTAAAATGACGTTTTCATAAGATTGTGTTGAGTTGTAAATGATTTCTTGTACCCAAAGCACATAGAACAATCCTGGCTCATGTTAAGAACAATGTAAGTGCTAACAGTTTTATTACCGTAAGTGGCGTTCATATTATATTATATATTTAGTGTTTAGAATTTTATCACCTAATTTACCACCTGGTTCTTAAATATACTGCAAGCCTGCTCTGTGTTCTCTCTTGGCAGTTACACTGGCACAATGTTTACATGAACCCTGGTGACTTTCTTGAGAAGATCAAATCCCTCCAATACAAAGCTGAGGTTAAAACTGAGCAAGCTCCTGCAGGTGTAACTGTGCTACCTAAATAGGAGAGATGAATAGAAGAGATAGACAAGTATTTCTAGGCGGAAACTGAATCAAAGAAGTGAGTCATCTCGGGTATCATATGTCATACTATTACAAGGCCAATTTGTTATTCTACTATATTTGGTGGAGTATTATGTATTGGGCAAAGAAAGGAAATGGTAAAGTAACATTAGCTAATTCACTACAAGCATTAGATGTATTAGGTTTAACGCAGATTTAAATAATAATAGGATGCAGAGGAAAAAAAGGAAATAGGGCTACATTTCAATGACATTGAATAGTAGCTCTGTTTTTGGAAGGTCATTTTATCTTTCAATGGTGCCAGGTGTAAGACACAAGGAAGGAATACCTGAAGGACATTGCATGAAACAATGAAAATTCTGAGAGACTCCTTGAACAGTACAATTAACTAGGATGATTTGCTGCCTTTCTATATATGATATCCATTTGTTAGCTACAAGTAAGAATTAGTTTCCTGTGTAATTAATGCAATTACTTCCACTAATCTTGATCTGGAGCATCCCATGATTTGTTCCTAATATTAAATAAAACATTGAAACATGTGGCTGTTTTTATATCATCAGCCTTAAAAATCTCACTGTTACTTTAATCAATATACTTGTTTTAAGTAAAAGCCATTTAATCTCCTGACTTATACATTAACCTTCCATTAAGTATTAGTGAAGAAGTTAAATGCACCTTAGTCAATAATGGTAATGCAGGAACTGTTGTATTACCTATGGAGAAATGCGTATTCATATTATGTTAAAGTGGCTGTCCTTAACGATTAGCCATTATGTGTCAGAAAAGTGATAATAAATTTGAAATATTCCATGAGAAAATGAATTATAATCTTGAAACTGAGTTCTCTGTACTGTAATAATTTTGAAATGAGGTCATCTGCTTCTGCTGGTCAGTGCCTTTTAAGGCAATGATATTGAAGTGATGAAGACACCCTCGGTGACACTTTAACCTCACCTTGCAGTTTCACATCTTGGTGGGTAATAAATGAGGCTACTAATTGAAACTGAGATGGATGAATCTAATGTATGATAGTGTTTTAACAAGTACTCATTTTGTGTAAATAATGTGCTAATATCTGTAAGCTACTTACAATAATGCAGACTTCCTTCTGCCTCAAAACCATGTTAGATATTTTTCACTTCTCCCTTTATCATGAAATGATAGTATTTTCAGCTCTCCTTCCTGCACATTCTTATATTTTTCTAACATTTTTCTCATCAAAATCTTTTATAGTTATATAAATTTGCTTTGCAGAAGCACACAGATAATGTTTCTTTCTCATTTAGAGAAACCTATGGACCTACTAAGAAGCTGCTCACTACATGATCAAGGAAAATAAAGCAACTCTAAGTAGCATTTTTCCAGACATTTTCTTCCACAGTTGCAGCTAAAACTGCAGATATATCATCATGTTAATATATTCACATTTTTGTTTTACCATATTTGTATCTAAGCCATAACAAATAGGACTTTGTGGTTTAAGGAATATAGCTAAATGTTGGGAAGCTGTCACAAATGAGTTGAAATTAAATGGTTTATTGTTCTTGCCTTTGCCACCTGTAGGTATTCTTGTAGTGCCTTA
This sequence comes from Uropsilus gracilis, assembly GCA_004024945.1. Taxonomy (NCBI): domain Eukaryota; kingdom Metazoa; phylum Chordata; class Mammalia; order Eulipotyphla; family Talpidae; genus Uropsilus; species Uropsilus gracilis. The sequence continues at coordinate 49,916 of PVHY01005025.1, forward strand.
GGAAACAAGCTAATGTTTTAACTAATTATAGACAGATTAGGTACTTTACACAGATACAGATAGAGATGTAGGTATAGATAGATCATATATAATTATTCAAAACATTAGCCTGTTTCCTAAGGCATTATAAGAAATACATACAAAAAGAATAAACCATTTAATTTCACTCATTTGTGACGACTTCACAATTATCTATATTTTTTAAACCATGAATTCATTTTTATGTCAAAGAATACACATAGGATATATAAATATACCTGAAAAATATCATGTCCATGCATTTTGTATCACTGGGTTAATGTTTCATTAAAAAATATTTCATAATCACTCACCATGGACAAATAACCTCAAAATTATTTCATTCTATTAATACATGGCTTTAAGTATTTCATTTTCAGAAAACCTATGATAATGAATAATGACTATCTTCTGGACATCATAGTCCATATTTTTATTTCAATCAAGGTTGATTTTTTTTAATCTTAGATTTTTTCATTGAAAACACTCTGGTATACTCACAGAATTTCAAATTTGCAAACAGTTTTGTTTATAAAGAGAAAATATAAATACAATCAGGATATTTAGCGATAGAGTATTCATAACTGTTTTTAATAGAAATATTCTGTGTTATTCTATTGGACTAGTGAGATATGTACTGATTAAGTGTTAACCACATTGTAGGCAAAGTTTTAAGCATTTTCCAAGTTTCAATTCATTTAGATTCACAATATCCTTATTCATGCCTATTTCCTCTCTTTCAAATGGGTAAACATAGAGATCATAACGTTACCCATCCTTCCTAAGAATGCATGGGGATTAGGCTAGGATTTGGAACTGGACAATTAAATAATAATCTGTCTACCCTTGATATGAAATATTTAGGAAAAAAATCTTATAATTGCATCAAAGTTTCTTTTTTAACATTTATTCTACTTTTTACTAAGGGACAGATTTGCTAAAAAATAAAGATCAAGAAATTGAGTCTTTGCAAGGAAATTCTTAAATCTGCTCTACTAAATGAGGGAAGGAAAACAGAGCTATTTCATTCTATAGCATTGTCTTAATTACTTTTATTCAACTCAGTTGAATAAAATCTTATAATCTTGAAAAAAAATCAAGGAATTTTCTTCGTTGTGTTCATTCCTAAGACTCTGTGAATAATAAAACAAGAGAAAATAATTTCAAAGTTGGTAAATGGAAATATAATCCAAACTTCAGTTGAATTTGGTAAGACTGTAGTCCGTTACCACTTAGGAAACAATGCAGATAGGCTGTTCTCCCTCCCTTACTACACCCCCAAACAGCAGACTGCCTGAAAAGATCACCATTGTACATCCTAAGCAACATTGGGAAAGATGGTAGATAGAAAAGTCATAACACTGTCCTCTCATAATGCATTTATATCTGTAATGACTGGACAGATATCAAAGAAAAGCCTGATTTTTTCTTTCTTTTTTTTTTTTTTTTGCTAAGATAAAAGGTTAAATTTATTACAGTAGGACTCTAGGTAATGATGGTGATCACTTAATCATTAGAACCATAACATAATGAGAAGGAATACAATGTGACTTACTCTTCGCTGGGGAAGAAAAAAGGTAAAGAGATATCCATGGGTTCAAAATACTAAGTTGAAAAATAAAACAAAGAAATAATTTAACTGAAAAAGAGATACAACTTTACATCACATGAAAGAGAAAAATGTATATGGCTAAGCTAATTATTAACAAGTGGTAAGGGGACAAGAGAAATATAGTCTTACTTTTTAATGTTATTATGAGTAGTCTATATGGATTTCTGTAAATCAGATAAAAGGATTAATTGTTGAGACAGAAGATCAGATTGGGTAGACTGTATTTACTCAGTGTGAAATTACCTATGCCATCTGTTTCATGCCAATTTCATTCTTACCTCCAGGCATAGTTTGTGAATTTAACCCCAGGAATTCTCCTATTTAACTCACAAATATAGTTTTGTTTTGTTTTTTTTTAGTTAGGTCAATTATGTGTCTATAGAAGAAAGAAAAACAATTGAATGGTGATAGGAAAATGATAGGCTGACAGACAGACAGATAGTCTGATAGATTGATTGATAATTATCAATGGCAAAAGCTGGTCAATTAAGAATATACACCTTTTCTATGGGCAACACTTTTTATTATTTTATTTTATTGCTATTAATATGAAAATAAATTTATATATATGTACATATATATATATATATATATATATAAAGCCTGATTTTCCTTGCTTGTCACCTTTTGTGAAATTAAATGTCCTTTTTTATATTCCTAATGAATATTTTGTTGATAATATATGCTAGCAAATCCTTCTACTTCCTGGTTGTAAATTAAGTACCTTTGCAAGCTGTATTGATTTTCTTTCAGGTCACCAGGATAGTATTTAACAAATGGAAATTCATTCCATAATATTCTAGATGGATTTAAGTGTTATACATTTGACAGTGTTGCAAAGGTATGAAAGAGAATGATATCATGGAAATATATATGTACATATTTATACCAATTTATATTCATTTATATCAGAAGTATATCTGTTAATCAAAGGAAAAGTCTACATAAAAACATGACAGGCAGGTTCTTTATATTTTCTGTATAGATCATTAATCTTGACACATAATCTTATTAATAGCAGTTAGTGAGAAATTACATAGTTTTACAATATTATTGAATTGGTGATGTGATGATTTACGAAGCAGTACCCTCGTTCCTATCCTTTCCAGTTTCCTCCTGATTCTTCCACAATTATCCTCTTTACTATTGTGACTTCTGAGCCTTTTCTAAGCCAAAACTTAACTTTAAACATTTCACTGATTGTCATCCTCCTATCAAAACTATCCTGTCATTATGTAAGAACTACTGATAGAAAGAGGATACTCGGGGTAAAGGAGGAAAGAGCTTTGGATTAACTTCATAAAACAGAATCTGTTAACTTAGCCAAGTCAGGGAGTACTGTTAGCCATACAAGATTTGTGGAAGGACATAGACCTTCCAGGTATTCTCAATAGTTAGTACTCCTCATGATTAATACCTAATACTTTATATTAGGTACATTAACACCTAATGTCTTAATTACATTAATATCTAATACCTTACATTAGGTAATAAAATCACATGGTCTTCTTCTACCCATTGATTTGATGTGTCCACTTTAGCACTAAAGACAAACAATCACACAGAAATGCAAAAACTAAGATTAGGAAAATAACTTCATCTTGGCACTAGAGGGTTGGGAGCCATCTTGTCGGTGATGTCATTTCTCTTCCTGCCCAACCATCCCTCAGGACACTTCTCCCCTTCCTCCACTTTCCTTCTTCCTCACTTTTGCTGATGCAAAGACCAAGCTGTATGACTTTCTGAATATCAGGGTCTTTCCCTTCAATCCCACTTACATCATCACATTAAGTGATTTACTTCACTTTGTTTCCTTCTGAAATTCTCTGTTCCAACACCAGTCTGCAGCCTCTGTCTCCCATCTCTCTTGGTCTCCAACACTCTTCCACTTAAAATGCCCCTTTTTCTGTCCATTTCCTATTTTACTGATCATTGTCATTCACAGACAGATATCAGCAAGCTCGGTATTTCAATCCTTGTATTTTCCAACTGCATTCATGAAGCAAAAATCTCCAAGGTGAATTGATTATCCCAATTGATATTCTGTTTTCATACCCCTAGTAGGCTGTAGGTGGAGAAAATAGTATTTCAACTGAGAAAATGTTTACCAATAACTTACTGTGTCCCAAATAACAAATGACAAGAGATATATCCTCCCTAAGTAATTTAGAACTACCCAGTCATACAGATCTTAGCTGACAGTCTAGTATTATAGTAAAATTTTAAAATCTATCTTCTATTAATCCCAGAAACATCACCTTCCTTTAAGCCATCAATATATCTCAGCAAATAATCTGTATTTATTGGAGAAATCAAGACCGGTATATACAGACATATTCAACTTCTTCCTTGTTTACTAGTTCAAAATTAATCCTTTCAGGTACATTACTCCATTCAATTTCTTCCTTCTTCCCACACACCAAATTTTGCTGAATTATTATATCTTTCAACTTCTTTCTTGATACTGACTTTTACATCAGAGTATATACTCATCTTTATAAATTTTACATTTTCAAAGAATTTATTTTCTATCTTATTAGTTAAACATTAATACATGTCAGACTGTGCAAATTTTTTGCATTTCCTATTTGATTTCATCCAATAACTCCAAGATGTATATTATCTTCACTTTAAAGTTAATAAAACTGAGGATTAAAGAAATAAGGCAACACACAAATCATTAATACTAAAATTCAAACCAAGGTCAACGTTTGTACCAAAGTCCAAACTTTTAACTAGCTTGGTGTTTACTTTTTCTTTTCTATCCTTGATGATTTCATGTGTCATATGGTGTGATGGTTAGATTTCTGTGTTAACTTATGTAGCACCCAGTTATTTAATCAATTATCAATATAGGGGTTACTGTAAAGTTATTTTGTAAATGTGGTTAGTATCTACCATAACCCAACTTTAAAAAGGAAGGATATTACTCTCTATATTGTGATGATCCTCATTCAATCAGTTGAAAAGCTTGAAGAGTAAAAACTGAAATTTCCCAGAGAAACAGAAATTTGGTCTCAAAATGATAATGTCAATTATTGCTTGAATTGCCAGTTTGCCAGACTGCCTTAAAGATTTCCGACTTTCCAGTCACCATTATTGTGTGAACCAGTTATTAAAATAAATCGCATGCATAGTTGCATACACATGTACACATGCGAACACAAACTATCACTATTGGTCCTATTTCTCTCCAGCAAAATCTGATACACATAAAAATTATTTTTATCTATAGCTTCAGCCCTCCTGGTTATATAGCTGATATTTTTCTGCCAATCATACTTCTCCATACACACGATCAAAATGATATTTAGAGTCATATATAAACTCAGTCTCCACTCCTTTCCCAGTATGATTCCTCCTGTGTTCCAAATGTCATGAATTGCTACACTGCTCAGTTGCCAAACCAGATAACCTGGACTTTCCCAGAATCACTCATGCATAGTGAAGACAAATATTTCTCCTTTCTTTCTTCTGAATCTACTGTCAGCTGTTTAGTCAATTTGCCAATAGCTTCACTGAGACCACTGTTGTTTTTTCTGTTTTATTGCCATGACTCCTTCTGCCTTCAAATGGCTTCTGTTCTGATCCTAATGAATACACTCTTTATATCATTCTTAGTTTGGGACAGATGCCCCATCTTTGTAATTTCATTTCCCCATGGGGCTTACTTTTACCATAGTAATTATCACACCAGTTAACAATGGCACCAATAAGAACTTCCCCTAATATATTGTAAACTTCATATGTTTATCTCTAATATGTAGCACAGCGCATGTTTATAGAAGAGGTCAAAAAAGAAAAATGAACATTGATAAAATATTTAAATAAGAATTAAAGAACAGATTATGCATTTCAATGAGTATCCATGTAAATCCCAGTTGGCTCCCATAAAATACTTCTTATCCTCTTTTGTTTGAGGTTATTACTGTTATCCTCTGTTGCTTACGATAGACAATATATTTCCAGTTTCCTTTTCATGTAGATGTGGAAATGTAACTATTTTTTATAGTGATCTGAGACTTTTGGGAAATAGGTAATACTCTTACACATACTTTTTCTCCTTATTGTCATTAGATTGAGACCCTGGATCATGGAAGAGCTAAACATTGGAAGGAGCCTTGGTTTCTGAATCACCGAATGGAAGAGAGTGCCTGCTAAACTTATTTTATATGTCTATGGGCAGCAACCAAATGAAAGTGCTTCATGTGACATCAACATTTTAAGGAACACTCATTTAGCAGCTATGTCTTCTTAACTAACAGAGTGCTTACTCTGAACTTTAAAATCATAAGTGTAGAATATGTGGCTCAAAGGCATTGAAGATGTAGAATTATCTCCAAGTTATCAGACATTGTAATATGCATATTACCTACTCAGTCAGCTCTGTCTAAATTGAGTTTAGAAGGTTGAAAAGTCACTGATTTTTATGAGAACATTTCAGTATATTCCCACTCTTTATACCATGTGACTCTTAAATTTTTCATAATATACAAATCAGAAAAGATAGCTGAAATTCAAGTTTTATCATCAGAAGTTATCTGCTTTCTAATACAATAATAACTTTCCTGATTCCTCCAAGAAATGTCATTTCTAAAAAAATCCTATTTGAAATTTATTCTGAGTGAATTTATTTAAGTACTCTCTTTACTTCAAAAGATACTAATATATTGTCATTACCAAATGATAAGAATGAATATAACTTTGATACAAAAATCATAAACTATTCAGAATAAGTAATTGGGAAGTTCATTTAATTTCTTCTATCATATATTTTTCAAATCTACAGAATATCATCAACAGTAGAAGACATTCCAAATGTTGTCTACATAGTTTGCATGTATGTTTATAAAATTTTATGTGTACTTATCATTCAGTACACATAATTAGATCTGTAACTCCAGTGAACATTCAATTAAATGTATAAATTTGGAAAAAATTATTAGTGGATCAGGATATAAAAAAATTTGTACCATAATGCAGTGACTGCCTTGTGAATCATTAGATCTCTTCATCTTTTAAAAAAATGCCAAGAAAATAAGAAAACTTAGAAAGTTTGTTTTTTTGAATCAAAGATTTTTCCTTCTTTCAAATTAAGATATTTTGATTTTTCTAGAACAACTCAAGGTAGTTTTTAATAGAGAGACACTGAAAATATTACATATGTTTTGGCTAATACTACCCAAGACACATGTTCAGGAAACAGTTCTGAGAATAGAGTGCCAGAAACTTCTACAAATATCTTACCCTTCTCCTAATCATTTTGTGGTCAAAGCCTGACTGATGGCCAAAGGCTGCTTATTCTATTCATGTACTGTTGTAAGATAGACCTGTGTTCCTACACTTTGCCTCTTTTCTATTGAATTTAAAAAGATATAATGCATATAAATCCCTTAAAACTATTCTGGCAGAGTAAACCTTCAATCCTGAAAAAGGACATATATCATAAATTTTAAACGCACATGCCCTGGAGCCAGACGGCCTGGGTGTGAGTCCCAGTTCTACCACATCTCCCCCATGTGACTGTAAGCAAGTACTTAACCTCTTTGTGTCTCAGGTTCTTTTTTTTCCACCTCTAAAGTGAGGGTAGTAATCAAGCAGTTTCATACGGTGGTTGTGAGGATTAAAGTAGTCAGTATTTATCAAATGTTTAAAGCAACACCTACCCCAGAGTAAGGGCTCAGTAAATATTGGTTATTACTTGGCACCAATATGTACCTCAATAAATGTTAGTCTTTTCTTATGACAAAGATTTTTTTTAATTAAAAGTAAAAATTATTGTTTTCTTTTTAATTTTTAATATATATACACTTGCCATTTTCCCCCCATTAGGTACTTTCTTTCCCTTGGTGTTGTTTCTTAGCATAACTTAAATTAAAAAAAAAATAGATGAAATATTTTCTAATCCCACCATACATTTAAAAAATTATTCTTATTTAAGATGTTTAAATTCTTTTTGCCTAGGTTTATTTTTAATATCACATTGTGTATTTAAGCAGATTATCCTTAAAAATGATAGGAGAATTCATTTTTAGCCTTTAGGGTGCAAACAAAGAAACTATTCAAGTTTCGTAAATTATTTTAACATGCCAGATGTAAAATCAATTAGCTAAAGTAGAAATATGGCCTCATATTTTAAGGACTGCAACATTCTAATTGCTTGGTCTGCAGGGTTTTGTTTTTTTTGTTTTTTTTTAAGAGTAATATAAAGGGATTTGGTCTTAAGTATTTTTCATTTCTAGAATGTACCTGGGTGACTTTTGAAAGTACCCTAATATAAACAGAGAATCTTCTTTGGAAATTTAAATCAGAAAAACATTCTATAATTTCCTAAGTATATCTTAGAAAGGTCTCTCGCCTCATGATAAATAAAGATGACCAAAAGGATTCATGTGTGAGCCCTAAATGTTTGTTTTGAGTATTCATGATTGGAAATGTCTGTTTTAGAGACATTCTATAATATATGATTTTTAAAAAATTAGCATACTGAGATTGTTTGATTGTAATTAAACAATTCCATTTATATCATCCTAAGGAAAAATGATACACAATAGTATTAGTAGCTCATTGAGTGGCAAGTTAACGATACTAGAATATAGAGGTCAACTGATCTTACTGGACTTAGTTCTATATACCTAATCTATCTAAGCCTTAGTCACATATCAGGGGAAAAAAGGTATATATTTATTGACTCTAATGTGTAGCTCAAAGTTATCACGTGTTAGCAAAGACTGGCTATGTATGCTAGCATTAAATTTATACCAGTTACTCACTGCCAATTTCCCAGATCAATTAATTGCTGATTTTGAACAAAATTAAGAATATTCATGCCAAAGACACTTCAATTTTTCTTGACATTCATTTTTCTTCATCAAATGTTATATAATTTGGTAATCATCTATCTAAAAATTTGAGACAGATACGCTTGGAGATTTGGGGTTCTCTATATTTTAGAAATAATATATGAGCTATATATAATATACATAATAGCACCTTCAGCAAAAGTGTGAAGCAAGATATTATAATAAGAAGCATTAATATATCTTTACCATAAATACATATGTGTATATATAGACATACATACTTACATATATATGTATGATTCACACTGGAATAAATAAAATAAGCCTCTAAAATAAGATAAACAAGTTTTCTTTATAAAAAGTTAGAGTTTTAGTGATTCAAGATGAATTAACAATATGCAAAAAATGAATAAAATCATTCCTGATAATAACTGTGTTTACTGAAATCATGAACCTAATAAATCAATAATTGAATGATGTGAGTATAGCTTTTACATATATTTTGTATTATGGTGATCATTCCACTGATAATAGCTATAAACTCTGGACAAAATATTCCTTTTATTAAGACAACATTGGTTTACACTGTTGTGTTTTAGAAATGTAGGTTCCCCCCTACAGATCTTGTTATCCAACAAGATAACAAGATCAGATCTTGTTATCCCTCACCCACAACCAGAACACCCATAGTTCACCACTAGAATCCATTCGTATTACCTGCTCTCTTTGTTTTCTCCCCTCCTCATCTGTTTCCCTCTAGGAACCTCAGTTCTTTAGTAACTTTCTTGTGTTAGCTCTTAATTTGACTTTATCTGATCCTTTGTTTTCTCTATGTTTCACATCTAAGTGACACCATTCAATATATATCTTTCTCCTGCTGACTTATTTTACTGAACATAATACCCTACGGTTCCTTTGATAGCTGAGAAGTATATATGCTATATCTTCTTTATTTTTTATAAAGATAAAGGTTATCTTTATTTGGGCACTAAGTTGTTTCCAAAGCTTAGCTGTTGTAAATAGTGATGCAGAGAACATGGGAGTGCATGTTTCTCTTCAAATTAGTATTTTTGTATTCTTCAGGTAGATACCTAGGAGTGGAATTACTCTTTTATATAGAAACTGACTAGTGTACAATCCCACCAACAATTTCTCCACATTCTAACCAACACTTGTTGTTTCTGATCATTTTAACATGGGCCATTCTCATAAGTGTAAAATGGTAATTCAATGTGGTCTTGATTTACATTTCTGTGAAAATAAGTGATGATGGGTAATTTTTCATGTGCTATATGTATGTATTATTTGGTAAAATGCATGTTTTAGTTCTACCCATTTTTGTTTTGATTGGGTGATTTATTTTCTTTTTATTGAGTTGTATGAGTTCAATATATGTCTTTGATATCAGCCTGTTGTCAGGGATATGGTATAAATATTTTCTCCCATGCAAGGGTACTTTTGGTTTTGCTAACAATTTCTTCCACTGTCATGAAGCTTTTTTGTTTGATGTAGCCTCAAGTGTACATATTTTATTTTTGCCTAAGTCCTTCATTTCATTTTTTGGTTTATTAGTATGTAGTTTATTGGTTTTGGTGTAGTTATAAATGTGATAATCTTCTGAAAATTTCTTCCTCTTCTTGCTCACTGTTAACATATCAGAAGATAGCTATGTTCTGTATATTGATTTTGTAGCTTGACACTGTGCTGAACTGATCTATTATTTCAATTAATTTTTCAGTGGAATCTGAGGGCTCTCCATATTATTATGACATCTATAAATAATAATAGATTTCAATTTTCTTGAAATAATAGATTTCAATTTCCTTGATTGGTTTGTTCAATATTTCTATTGCTTGATTCAGTCTCAGATGGATATATACATCTAAGAATTGTTCTAGGTAGCTTACTGAATTTGCTAAAATAAATATGTTCCTGGCAATCTCTTATTATTCTCTAAAATTCTGCAATTCACTATTCTTTTCTCTCTCTCTGTTAATTCTGCTATACTCATTATTCTTATATTGCCTTTGTGCTAGTAGTCAGATAATTCTCAAAAAGTTTATTTTATTTTTTTTTTAGTTCATATTAGTCTTTCTTCTTCCACCTGGATTCTTTTTGCATTATCAGCTTTGAGGTCACTGATTTCAATCTTCTTTTTTGGTTTATTCTATTTACATAAATGACAACTAGGCAGCAGGGCATAGGAAAGTAAAGTTTAGGGTAAACATACTTGATTATAGTGTCAAATACCAAAGAAATGTTAATGACAGGAAAAGGAGATAAGGGTATGGAAATAGAAATATCATCAATAACTTTAACAGGGCAATTTCAGAGGACTGATTAAAGCCAGATTCTAGGAGACTGAAGACTGAAAGAGAAGGAGGAAAAGTAATGACAGAAAGGTTCATCTACTGTTTCAGAAATGCTGCCTATTGGAAAAGAGAAGGAAATGAAAATAATTGGAGAAAATGTACATTTTTTTATATATTCTGATTGGTAAAGACTCTAAATCATTTTATTTGCTAAAAGTAAAGTAGCAAGGGAGAGTTTGCAGACAGAGGAAACAAGATTATTAAATGAAACAAATACCTCAAGGATGAAGAAGAGTGGTAACCATGGCAGAAGGTGGCCAAGTGCATCTGAGACAGGTAAATTTAGGTAACTTGCCAGGTATTGGCAGAAGAAACAGTTTCCATGTGATGGTCTCAGTTTTCTTAATAAAACTGAAAAACATGTAGAACAGAATAAATTACTGGAAGGAAATAAAATCTAATGGGATTCTTATTCTCAAGTATTCACCAAAATTTGGTCAAAACCAAGATAAAGAAATGAGCCTGTACTCATATGTTCTCATGATATGAGACATTAAACAGAAAGATGTATACAGAGAAGTTGAGATGTTTAACAAGAAAATTCTCTACAATTGAAAACTACCCCTGTAAAGTCATACTCTTATGGAGAAATCAATGCCTAAAAGTAGAGTCTTAAGAGTTTTTTAAAACCTGTGCAAACAACATAAGTCAAATCATTTATTAGCACCACACAGACAAATGGTTCATGTCTTTATAAGTTATACCTTGAATAAGATGTATTTTTAAAATGAGAAATGATATTTTTTTTTATGAATCACTAAAACAAAGCATACAAAATTAGGACAATTTCTGATATGGTCCTGATAGGATAATACCAAACACAAGATATATAAAACACAGGCATTTGATAGAGACTTTAATGAGATTCTTGTTGACAAATTGAGTAAAAGTGAATTTGACGACTAGATTTATCCAAGGGAATTGGTAACTGACAGAAAGATTGCCAATTAATTGATTGACACTAGCCAGTGGGAAAGCCTTTAAGAGGAATGTACCAAAGAGTGCAGTTTTCAACCCTACCCATTGTGAACATTTTACCAATGACGTGAATGCCATAATACATCACACTTTTACTGTGGGAATAAAAAGCTAATAAAATATTGGTAAGAAAGAAGAGAGAGAAGGCTGTGAAGGAGAAAAAACAGCAGAGGTAGGTAAAAGTCTAAGTAGATAGAAATTTTATATATATATGAACATATATGTATAATATACATACAATACACATACATGAAATATCTGTCCACTCATCTTCAAATTTCATATCCACAGTCACCAACCTGATTATAGCAATATTAGAGCTAATGACTTTTCTGAATTTTACTTTTTCAATGTTCTCCCCATCTGGAAAATCAGAAATAAAACAAAAAAGAAGTAATGTTATAAAAAATACTAGCAACATGCAATTATATAAAGTATGATATTATATAAAGATGATAGGCTTTGAAGTCTGATTTTTAATCTTGATTGTCTGTGATTTGGTCAATTATTTAATCTTTCTCTGCCTTTTTTTCCTTCTCTAAATAAGAGATCTATCACAGATTGAGGATTCAGTAATATTGCTCAGTAAAATGCCTGGATGATCTGTTCTTATTAAATTGTCACATTGAATACATTTCTCAAAAATAGTGTAGGAACACCCAAAAGGCAAGAAAAAAAAAAGAAATATAAACAAATCTTATATAATAAAAAAATAATAAAATAGTGTAGGAACCAATAGTGATGATTGGTGTACCAAATCTTAATTTAATGGACAGCCATGTTGGTTCTCAATGATGAACACCTATATTATAATACTGTGATATTTCTTCAATAAAACTATGATAAAATAAAAAAGGAAAGTAGAGCGAAAAAGAGAACTGCGTTTAAGAAAATAATTCTCATAATACCTTAGCTGCTGTTGTTTCAAGCATTATATATTCTAAAATTTAGTGGCCTCTAAAACAGTAGGTAATAGAATACAAAATATTGATCTGGAGTCAGTAATAGAAAAATATTTCTTTATAAATAAAGTTCTGCAAAATATCTCAAATGCTAAGGAACATGGTGAAACTCCAGTATAGATGATATTTCAACAGAAGGTAGGAATATGCCAGAGTTGTTGCTTAGGAGCTACAAATTTAGGGAGAAGATGTGATAACATGACTATAACATTCCCACAATTTCACTTATTTTTTAAAAATCCACAATTTTCAAAATCTATTGCATTCTGCAAAATCTACATGTTCATCATGTATTAGAGGGGTACAAAAGTCACTAATAAAAATAATTTTGATTTGAATTTAAATATTTTTATTTTCATTTGCTCAACAAATCCACAAATCCACATACACATATTAGTGCAATTTTTTTGCCCCTTTCACACATACAGCTTTTGCATTTCTCTACTGCATTGCTGATAAATTCATACATAGTTCTTTGCTCCTGTTTTACTCTTGGAAAATCTTACAATCCAAGATTATCCATGCCATCTATCATTTGAATTCACGAAGAAATCATGGACTCAGAGTTCTATGTTTTAAGCTAATAAATGTATATATAGAAGAGAACTGAAATGAAGAAATCTCTATTTCTTTACAATTTTTTTCCTTTTAAATTACTGTCTGTGAGAAAATAAAACCACAGGTATGCTTGACATTTCTGCATACTGATCCATAAAAGGAAATTGTGTTGATTTTTTTCCAGACTAAAGAATAGCAAATCTATAGCTGTTTTTCTTCTGTTTACCTTTTTATGACAAGAATGAAGATAATGACCAAAATATATGCAATACTTAAATGTTGTCAGATTCTCGTCATATTTATATTCTTTACTGACTCCACTGCCCATAGTGATTTAATACTACATTAAAGTCAAACCTGGGAGGACATCATAAACAGCTCTTGTTTAAAGGGCATTGTGAAGGAGAGCCTTTAATCTGATTGATGAAATAAATGGAAAGTAATCTATCCTCTATTCAACAGCTTGTTGATGATATGAAAGAATTCCTACTCAAGCAAGCAAGGCTTTAAAGAGAAAGACCTCTTTCATCCTGTCAGCCTCTCATTTTTAGAAAAAAGTTAAGTTTTTCATCATGATTCAGGGGAGTCCTTGTAAAACGTTCATTGAAAATTTAAGAGCAATTACAGTGTCAGACAGCTAGAAAAATTGCTTTTACTGAGTGAGAGTTCTCTGACAGATGCATTGTGGGAGAATTGATTCTTTCTAAGGGATAAGTGAATTGTCATTGTTAGGCTCTTCTCATGACATCTAGCTAGATGTCATCTGCTTTGTAACAGAAGATTTGAATCAGACAACTGTACTCAACACTAGACAGTGTCTAGATTAGTTCTGCAAAGAAATAAGGCTTTGCTCTGCATGGCATCAACTGAGCTTTTAAAGATTACAGACGAGCAAGGGTTTCAAAAAAAAAGTTAGAAAAATCAAAAACAAAGCTTTATAGCCACTTCAGAAAGCCTGGATGTTTAACCTGTAAGGAAGTCTGTCAAATCCTTGTGGAAACCATATAGAGAAAAGATCAATAGGATACCTACTGGCTCCATTAGCTTGATGTAAAAGGGGAGAGGGAAGCTGCTCTTCCACAAGAGAAACTACATTATTCCAGGGATTATGCGGGATCAGTTCACTTTGCAGAAAAGAAGAGAAAAATGAATGAAGATTCTTGGTGGGCCAGGACTGGAGAGAAAGGGCTTGTCAGGTAATATAACTGGTGATAAAAAAGTGGCTTATTGACTGGGATGTGTCTCTAATTAGATGTTCATTTGCATAGGGAAGGTGCCAGTTGTAATCTGGAGAGAGGCTGAAGGAGAGAGATTCAGAAAAACGGCTGTCACTCAATCTGCTGCAAGCTAAGACTAATATAATTAGTGAATTTAATACTGGCTTGTTATTTACGCTGACTTGTAAAGTGAAGGAATATATTTGCTGTAGGAAAAAAATTATGCGTTTTGATCAATAAACTAACTCTCCACATCTTAAAAATTTTCACAACTGCATGCACATTAATCCTTGAATTTGAACTAAAATATTCAGCTATGTACACATGGATAAAAATATTTAGTACAACATAACTTGATATAACATAAAAGAAAAAAATGTCTCAAAGTGTTTAGATTATTTCCAAAGTGAATGTTTCAGTACTTATGTAGAATTCTCATTGAGGATAAAACTTAATACTTATACTGATTTTTAAACAAATACTTTTCATAAAATTAGTGTTTAAACATTTTCAATTAAATTTAGCCCAAAATGAACTGTACTATTAGTGGATAAAACTGTGGATTATTTTAACATAGATGTTGTCATGGTCCAAAATATATCAGATCATTTAATGTTTTTTAAATTCCTAAATTTCTATATAACTGTGCTTCTAGTATGATTGTGTATTTAAAGTCCAAAAACTTTAAGACAAATTTACCTCAACTTTAGCAAAATAAATTTAACCAGAAACTCTTCATTTTTAACATATTTATCTCATTCTTTATACCATTAATTAAGAATCTATTGAAATGCAAAACTGTTAGTACAACCTTAAAAGAAAATCTTTGTCTTGCCCAAACAGTGACCAGTGTCTCTATTCCTTTCTTGGAGTCCTTTATCAGTGTTTATATGTATCCACAAATGAAATGATAATGATTCAAAAAGGTAAACTCTAATTTTACTGTTTGAGTGCAGTTATAACTAAAGCATACACAAACCTAACTGTGTTCACTCCTAGTATTTTTCTTTTAATATGTTTCATTCAGGTTAGCAAAAATGACTTTAATTAGTTTACTAACAACTGAATTATTTAGCTGATCTTTATCCTAAATAGTATTACAGCATTCAGTGAATTATCCATATGTTGAATGCTATGTAATGCTGCCTATAGTGTTAAAAATCAAAGTATTTAATATGATCAATATCATAATGTACACACAGTTTTAAAGAGCTTACTTGAAAGCTTAGAATTTATCTGTACAAATATGACAGTAAAGTAATATGGTTAAACCGAATGCCACAAACAAATGTTGCATAGATCAGATATTTAAAAACAGGCAGGCAATTTTATTTTCTCCAGTTTTCATAGAGATCATTCCTATAGGATGCTTATGCACTGAGATCACTTAAAATGAACAAATGGTGGGAATAAACTGATTCTAAATTACAAAGGATAAACCAATTTAAAGTGTATGAACAGAATCATGCGATTTTTACACATAAGAAGTTCGCTTTTCAGAAAACATTGCAGGTATTTGCAGTCTTAGTAAAGACACTTGGCAAGGGTGAAAGATGTGTTAGATCATGTGATCTGAGTACTCCTTCACTCAACAATGTGAAATATGGAACAAACATAATCGAGAGTCAAGTACTCATCAAAAATCTAGCAACTGAAACTGCTCATGAAAAAGCAAATGAATGAGCCTGTGCTGTCTATTTTATCAATGGTCTTAGTAACCCACAAAAAATGTGTTATGCCTGTGTATTCTGTTAAACAACCTACAGCTCTTTTCCAGTGGAAAATGAATTTCATACATATTTCACTTGTAGGTGCATTTTCCCGCAAATTACTTATTTTTGACAGGTGCTGTCAGGATTTAAAAATATTTTCTCTTTTCAGATATATTTAAGGGTACTTAAGTGGATATAATTCTTGAGTTTTAAACATTATATAGTAAAAAGTGAATTTTAATTGTGGGAAAAAAAGATCTTCACACACATTTAATTTCAATAAAAGCATAAGAATTGTGTCTTTTTGTTATCTACAGTCCTTAGCATGCAGAAAAAAGATATATGTAGCTTTCAGAGACACACTCCCTCTAAAGTCCAATCTCCTCTTTTACTGTAGTTAACATTGAAATGAGATGTTTAGTTCCTGACACCGTTATGATGATTGCTCTATTTTAGTGGGAAGAAGCCTCTACAATTTCTGAAAGTCATGTCGGAAAAAGTAAAATCTTTACCATTTATTTTGAGACTTTTATGGTGGCTCCAAGTTTATGAAGAAACCAAATAAATACTGTGTAAAATTTATGGTGGGAATAAATGGCTTTCCTCTTGCTTTCAGCTGCTTTAGTTGAATATGAAATAAGTCATCTGTATCTATGTTTGTGTAACTTTGCCATCTGTGGCAAAGCATACTATCTAGTGTCACATTATGAAAGTCAGTGGAGTGCACTTTCTTCTTCCCAATATGTATAGAATAATTACTTTAATCTTTTTCTCCTATGAGAAAAGATAAATGTTATCTGCTGTATATACCTGATGAAACACTTATCTATTTTGATAATTAATGAATCCATTTTAAGCCCATGTTATACTATTCATCTTTTGTGGTTCAAAAATGGATGACAGTGTGATTATGTCTTTCTGAGATAAGTAAATGTGTGTATTCTTAGATCATCTGGCTTTTAAAATACCAGTGAAGTAAAACTGTGGCAAATTACTTGATTTTCTTAATCTGGACTTCCATCTTTTGAATAGGAATATATTAAGTCATAATTGATCATTTTTAAAAGATTGAATTGAAATGAAGTTGAATATAGCAATGACATTATTTATGCACACATATATATTGTCAAATGTGTAACATAAAACATTTCTTTGGGAAGGGTTGATGTTGATGTGAGCAAAAGATACAGTGAGCCCTATCTATTCATCTGGGAAGAAAGCGTTGAGAATGGAAGACACGTGGACCTCATGCCAGTGGTTCTCATGAGCAGTGAGTTAGAACAATCAACATTTTTAACAACTTGGCTTTCCACTTTAAGTAAGCTAAGTACAAAATATAGCAATTGCCAGATATCTGAGACCACAATTTAGAAGAACACAAGGAACATGAAAGTGTAGGTAAGAGTCAGAAATCATTTATTCTTAAACTTCAAAAATTTAAAAATACTATTCTATATTTCTGTGTTTTACCATACTTAGAAGTTTCTGGGAAACCCATTTTTTTATTTTTAGGGTAAGAAAATGCTAAACAGCCTTTTCTGAGTCTATTCATGCCACACCCATTCATATGGAATTGCCCTATCTCAGATCTTTAAAGTTGTACCATAAATCCATGCAGACATATACTCCCTTGTCATGTTGCCTTGTACTTGAAGCCAAAAAATATCAACTATTGTAAAACATAAAAATACTTCAAAATAGAGCAAAAGTAACTCAATAAGAGGTTAAAGTTATGTCAAATTGAAAAGTTTTACCAACAACTGGACAGCATGGTTTGTATTAAAAACACCTCAGAAATTACCTTTCTTCCTTTCTCTCAAATTTCTTGCTCTTTAATCTGGAAATTTCAAGTTATATAGCCACACTAGTTTATGAGACACAACCACATCTACTAAAAAACCCTCATTCATATAAATCACTTGAAAGCATAAACAGGAAGCTAGGTCTTTGATTTGCCTTTATTAAGTTAAGGAAGTTATGATGTTTTTTTCACTGAATGTATTTCATGGTGACAAGAGGTAAGAAGAAGAGTTACTGTACCCCAAAACTCTCTCAAGTTACTTGTGTCAAGTTTGAATATTCATTTCGTTGTTACTTTTTTCAAATTTTATTTTAACTCACATGATGAATACCTTTCCTTTGAATCAATCAATTCATTCTATCAGCAACATTTGGGTAGCAAAGTGGGAAATGATTAGAGCAAAAGCAGTTTAAACTTTGAGCCTACTCTTCTTGAGCAGTTTGTTATCATCTTTTGTTGCAATGGCATGCTACCATTAGGATTTGCTATCCTAAAGAAATAGATAGAAGGAAGGGAACTGGCTACAGTGATGATAACAAGCTATCTTTTTGGGTTATATTTAAATGTGATGACACTAAATTCTTCCCTTAAAAAATCCATAGTTCTTTGTGATGTGTCTTAAAGACATTAAAATTTACAAATTGTGTGCAATATCAAAATTTCTTTATGTAATTGAGAATAAACTTTTCTCAATTAAAATTAGTTTCTAATTAAAGACAATTTGTTGTAGTTTTAAACTATGTGTCTTAAATGAGAAAATGTCAAGTATTTTTAAATACTGACTAAAAATGTTTTAGTATATGCAGCAGTTCCCATTTTCCTTTAATTTAGAAGTTTTATTAAAAGAATGTCTAAATGGACTATATTTCAATGAATCACAGTTGGAAAATACTGCCCTATTATAGCAATAGATGACAAAGTTTATATCTTGCAAGAGACAAGTTTTACATAAATAAACAACTCAGTGTTGATGAGACATTGATGGGGGAGGGTGCAGACAGGAAGCAGGGCATTAGAATGTAGTACAGTGAATTCTAAGTTTCAGAGAAAATGTGAAACAAAAAACTTTTCTCAAAGATCTGATCTTGTTATGAAAATTACTCTAGAAGTGAGTTCAAAAAGAATTGAGCAGGATGGATTCAATGTTTTATTTCGTAAATAGTAAGAATTCATAGAAGAATCTTTTTTCTATTTCCTTACCTTAAGCATTTTAAAAGAATAAATCCTTTGTTTCCCATTACTCCTTCATCAAGAGCTATCCCACCTTGTACCAAATTAAACTGACATGGCTACCACACACATTAAGAAAATATGCAATCAAGCAAGTGACTAACATCATAATGTTTCTAAGGAAGATAGAACTCACTGTGTCTTAGAATGCTCAGCAAAGTTCCTTAGGAAAAGTGGGAGTTGCATCACACTAACACATACTAAAGAAATGGCATAGTTAAAATTATATATGAGAAAATATTTTCTCAGTAACTTTACGTATATAAAATAAATGATAAGATATAACAATGCGGTTTTGTTGTTCATTTTCAATATTTGCTCATTAAAGTGTTAATAAAAATCTAAGCTAAACATGGAAAAAGAGATTCTCATATTCATTCATGTTCTCCTTTACCAAGGAAGATCAAATCAGGTCCCTATTGCTCTGATGCTTACTTCTACTAAAAACAGTACTTTTTCCCATGTAAAGGATTCTTGTCTCTAAATCTGCAGATGACTGTGGTTGACCTTCAACTGTGTTTCTCGTAGCCCTCCTCATTTCTGTGTCTAGAATTATGCAGAAAAGATGTGACAGTGTATGTCTGATTCTATTTAATATATATGACACTAGCAGTGCCTTGAATTAACAGAGCACTCTCTGGACTGTTCTCTACATCAAAGAACTTACCTTTAAATTCTGTGCATTTCCTCTGTCACACTTTCAAATGCTACTTACCCTCCATTCAACTCAGCCATTACTAGCTTGAGATTTTGTTGATAAAATTGTCTACTTTTACCTATGTATTATTTTGTAATCACAGCATTGCTTTATAAATCATTGACAAACTGTGTTTAAATGAGCCCCATAAATTAAGATGGGAATCATTAAATTAATTAGGACCTGAAGAATCTTTGTTTAAAAAACCCTAACTTTTGTCATCTTTTTTTTTCTTTTTTGTCTGTCATTGATTACACACACACACACACACACACACACACACATACTGCTAGCTATTTAACCTTCAGCTTCAGAACCCTCAGGGTCCCAAATTATTCTGAATTGCAAATTGCAAATCACCTAAGAAGACTCTGGATAGGTGAAGTGGTTCTAATAGATCTAATATGGTTCAGAATGGTGGGAAAATTGAGACTATTTTTAGTGAACTCTGATCCTCATTCTTATTCAATAATGTGGAACCTTGCATTCAGTGATGATATCCACAATTCATGGGTAAAAGCTACACAGTAGATAGAATTTTCCAGGAAGGAGAAAGGTGATCAATTGATATGGTGATAGGGATGAGAAAGAGATGGCAACTCTGGCCACAATGAAAATGATTTATAGTAGGTTTGGTGGCAACATTAGTAACAACTGGTCTTATTCCAGCCAATGCCAGGTTGCAAATTGCAGACACTGACAATGAAAGTGTTAAAACGATAAAAGATAAGGAAGCTTGGCACTTGAGTAGATAACTATATGAGGAGCAGAGGCAGTCAATTACAGACTTATACATCTCCCCTTAAGGGGTTCAGTGTTTCATGCCAATCACTGGAGTTCAGAAATCTTGCATAGGAAACAAGATAATGCTCCTTAGTAATGCAAACCTGGGCTTGAAAATAGGCTCAGAGCCACATGCTTGCCTGTAATCCCAGGAGACTGAGGCCAGAGATCGCTTGAGTCCGCAAGTTCGAGACTACCCCCAGGTAACACAGTGAGACCTAGTCTCAAAAAAATACAGCACAGTGGCACATGCCTGTAATCCCAGCTACCTGGGAGACTGAGGCTAGGGATCACTTGAGTCCATGGAATCAGGACTATCCTGGGCAACAAAGCGAAACCTAGTCTCAAATAAAAAAAAAAAAAAAAAAAAAAAAAAAAAAAAAAAAAAAAAAAAAAAAAAAAAAAAAAAAAAAAAAAAAAAAAAAAAAAAAAAAAAGGAAGGCAAGAAAGAAAGAAAGAAAATAGGCTCATTTATACTACTGGCTAGGTTCAAACTCTAAAACTTGAGTTTCCACATTTACAAATTAGTAATAATACGCTATCTGCTGTCTGTTGTAAATTTTAAATGAAACCACATAAGCATAGTAGTACGAAATAGACAGCACATAGTAAACATTAGGGACAAACAGTGTTGTTATATTAATTAGCTCTGGGTTCTCTGTCATTTATGAGAACTAGTGACTTTATTATGAAAAATATTTTGGAAAGTACAAAAATATTTTGCTGTTTAATAAAGAGTCAGTTGGAAGTAATTAAACATGTGCCTTGCAAGCTACTAATTAAACCAAAAAAAGGCAGAACTCTTTAGTCATTCACCATCTGGAAGCAGGTATTCAATGTCAGTGATTTAGCAGATAGTTAAAGTTTACCTTTTAATATCATAAATATTTTGGTCATTTGGTACATGAATTCTTATATAAATGCACATTTCCACATTTTCTAGAAAAAGAGTAAACATAATGAAGTGTTTGTTTTGGGCAGATACAACTACAGGTTACTGACATTTGAAATATTTTCGTCCCCAATTACAGAATTCTTTCCTTGTCCCTAATTCTGATTTCTCTCCTATCATCAAGTACTGTTAAGTCTGTGACTCTAAAGTACAATTCATTGAAACTCCAAAGCACACAGACTAAGTCTGAGGCAAAATTAATTCACCATATCTCTCATCAGCTACAGATTAGAAAATCATAACCACCAAACTTATTTAGATTTTTCATAAAATACAAATCCACAAGATTTGATAAATAGGGATGTGAAGACATTTTAGGAAACTATATAACTTTTGATGTAGCATTTTTGATGTAGAGAACTTTATAAAAGTTCTCAAGGGATGGTACCTTGTTATCTCTAAGTTCTTAACTATGCTACAGATAAGTATGCCAGATAAATGACCCCCTAACACAAGTGAATTATCATTACCTAATTGCTTGATTTTAATATAAAAGAAGAAAATTATTTATCTGAAAAATAAGAGTATTGTTTGTTCATTATTTGTTCATTAAAACAAATATTTATAGAAAGGAATAAATTTTGCACATTAGCTTATTTTATACAATTCTTTTTGAGGGGGAAGAAGAAATTGCAGAAAATCATATGTGAAGATTATCCAGACAGTTTGGGACTTTATGTATTTTTTCTCTTTGTCAATATAGAGTAGAATGAAAATTTTTCAAAAATTCTATGAAGCACACATAGATTATATTATATTCTTGTGAGCTTTTTAGTCTTTACATCAGTTGTTTAATAACTCCCTTAACCTTGAGATTTGGCAGTCACTATGAATAAGTTTACATAATATCCACATTGAGTCATAGAATGTGAATTTCTGGGTGAAACAGGTCCATGCCTTCAAATTTCTTAGACACACCCCATACCTACTAAGAAAGGTAGTACAAACTTGTTATTTCTAAAACAACAATCTGATCATGTCATTTCCTTTCTTAACTCTTATAGACATGAAGATGGTAAAGAAGTCCCTTCATTGTCAGGTCACAGATTACCTCTAGATCCATCCTTCTCACTTCTCTCCTTCACACCCACCTTGCGCATGTCAAGGAAACATTCAACTGTTAAGCCATTTCAAAGTACTTAGAGTGTCTACAACCATACCACTCTGAACGCGCCCAATCTCGTCAAAGTGCTTAGAGTCCCTTGACCCAAGTGATAGTTTTTTGTCTCAACATGTAGCTTCTGCTTGCTAGAATTTCATTATTCCCTCAACTCTTCTATTCCTAACTGTGCTGTGCTCCACTTTGGTGCCCTCAGTCCTTTCTATCTATCTTTAACTACTTTCTGTTTGTTTTTTGAGTTTTACCTTAGATGTCATATTAACAATATGACTACTCCCAATCTCAAATTGGATTTAGTGACTCTGCTATGTTATCCCATAACTTTTTATGCTTACTTTCTTTGTAACTATAACAATACACTACTGTTTTTTTAATTGACTTTTCCCCTCTTCAGTTGTGTTACCCAAATCAACGATGACATTTCAGTGTCTTTTTGTCCCTAAGATATTGTAAGTGATATAGTAACTGTTCAATAAATGTCTGTTGACTTAGCAATTGAACCAAGAAGAAAAGAGTTTCCTGTTAGATGCAGTTAAAGATGTCTTTCATTTCTTCCTTCTTATTTCTAACATTATCACATTTTCTGAAACAAATTAACATACAAATTACTGTCTAGATTTTCTATTTTATTCTGAAAGACTAATAAGCAATGTCTAAGCCTTCATACTCTTTCTGTCTCTCTTTCCTTTTAGCATGCTCTTATTTTCATACGTATAAAGAACTTTGAAAATGTTCCCTTGCTTCTAAAGTGGGTTAGGTGCTCATAATTCTGAGCAAACATAAATTCTATCTATGCTCAAAATGAGCAGTGAAGTAAGTAAAGTATGATCATGTTAACCTCACAGTTAAAGGGTCAAATAATGCAGCAATTAATTTAGCATTTGTGGTATGTATGTTTCCATCTTTAACTTTTTTTACTAAAAGGAAATGACCTTTTAATAGGAAAGGGTAAAATTGTATTGATTAGAGGACTGTGGGACAAAAAAAATTTAGATTTTTACATACCAGTGGTCTCAAATATTATTAAACTATCTAAATTATGGAAAAATCACAGGTTTCATGAGATTTAAAAACCAATTCCAAGCTTTAAAAAGGTCCTTTTCTTGTGCCAACAATATGGAACCTCATAATCATTACTGAGAGAAATTCTGAACTGGATTTTAAAATGATTGTTTCAGAGTGTAGAGCTGGATCTCTGACTGTCACAGCCAACAAAGAAAAAAGGAGTAAATAGATGTGCGGAATTGCCTGGGTAAAGAAAGAAAGATGTTTATGGATATAGAATAGATCATAATTCTCATAATACATTTGCCCACATTTCTGATGGCATATCTAATTGTCAAAAGTCACTTAATAATCTAGATAAGAGGATCTCTAAGCAGTTGAAAGCCAAACCAAATCAAAACAGTGCCTATTAACAATTCTTTATACTGATAAGTAAAGAGTCTGCTCTGTCCTATTCACAATCTAGATTGTGTGTTGGATAAGATTGTGCATAAAGTTTTCCTTTCAATCCAGCTTTTTAACTTCAGTTAGAAAAGATAACAAAGACATTTATTCATATTTGAAATTGGAAAGACATGGAAGTTTTACTGTACTCATCCCATTATGAATCAAAAATGGGAGCAATTTCCAAAATAGCTAAAGAAACTGATTTGTAATATTTACCCTGAGTTAGTCATCAAGTTCTAGTACTATAAGCTTTAAATGTTATTGAACACGCACCACTATGGGAAGTGATCAGAATTCTAACATACTCTGTATTGAAAACATCAAAAGTTATTTCCTGGTTCTAGAATTATAATAAGTATTGTTTTCATGCATAAAGTTCTGTCACAATGTGTGAATCAGACCGTAATTATTTTGTTATACACCCAAGTCACTGAGTTGACCCCAAAAGATGAAAGTCAGAAAATGTACATAGCAGTGAATATGCAAAATACAGGTGGATGCATATAGAAAGAGAGAGAGAGGAAGGAGGGAGGGAAGGAGAGAGGGAGGGAGGGAGGGAGGGAGGGAGGGAGAGAGAGAGAGAGAGAGAGAGAGAGAGAGAGAGAGAGAGAGAGAGAGAGAGACTAGCAACCTAGCAACAAAACTGTTCAAAGATAAAATGGACATCCATGGAAAATAGAGTTCTGGGTTCCAAGTTCCCAGTTAGAGAATGCTTCAACTAAAATTTGGTAAGTCAGGAAGATTATACTGGATAATTATATATTAAGGATATTGTTAAGGATATGTAAATATTTCATAGAGCAGAAAATAGCAAAGTTGCATTAGATGATGCAATGAAGATCATGTTTCTGTACAAAAAAACAGTAGTAAGAATACTATTCATAGTGGAAGCAGTTGTGGTAGTAATTGTAACTCCCATTAATTCTGTATTTTCTATTTTCCAGGTTCTTGCTTAGCATTTTCTAATCCTCCCAACAGGAAGTCATGTCAGTGTGCTTTAATTCACAGAAGTGGAAGTGGAGTTTCAAGAAAGTTCTGTGACTTTCCCAAGAACAAGCTGAAAAAAGAGTCAAGATTTAAACAAGCATACATGACTACAGACACTGCCACCCCACTCACTGTTCAGTGCAACAGAGCTGAGTGAGGCAGCTGCAAAGTGTGGCACAAAATGCAAAGTAAAATCTTTGTGGGGAAGAAAGTATTTGGTTCACTGTGTCTAGGAAGAAATTCTTGCCCTAGTCAGTTGCACACACTGATCTCTAGTCTCCACTTACTAAGAAGCAGGATTGTATAAGAGATTGTGAACAAGTTATACACTCAGATAAGTTATGTTCCTTAAAGGGTCCATTAATTTTCTCTAATTCTCAAGAAAAATAGTTAATGAGTTATTTCTAGAGTGTATTAATAAGACCAATGTGGACTATAAATTTAATATTTTCTTTTCTAAGGGCTTAATCTCTATTTCAAGGAAATTAATAGAAAAGAAAAAATTATATTCAGTTTCTCTCTCCAAACTCTTGCTATTCCACATATACCTCAAAAGGAAAAGTATCATAAGAATAATCATCAAATTTTGTCTGGAAAACAATTAGCAAATATTTTATGAATATAAAAAGAGAAATATTAAGAAATGGATTAGTATTCCCTACTTCACAAAGCAAATATCTGGCAGTTTAGGAATAATACCCAGAGCATATATGCATTCAGCAAGCATTTATTAAATTCTTGCTAGATATGTTCATATAACAAGGAAATAAGATGTGCTTTCTACTCTTGGTCAACTAAAAGAAACAAACAGATGAACAAAACAAGAAAGCAAGAGAAAAACCCAGTCGAATATTAAAAACATATAAGAAGTTATTAGCCAAAGTAAGAGATCTTTGGAAAGATAATTTTGACCCACATCTGAAGGAGAAAGTGGGTAATCGAACCTACTCTAAGGAATTTAAGTAACCAAAAATTCTAAAAGGTTGAGAAAGGATGACACAAACTCACTATTATTTGTTATTTGACAATCACATACCACTAGATCATCCACACTCTTATTCTATTAGTCATTCGCAGTCCTGAAAAGCTTTTAGTAGTACTTTATATAAAGCTTTACAATGAATACTTACTCTAACGAAAAGGAAAACCAATAAGACAAATCTCATATATTAGTAATTTTTTATCTTGAGGCAAAATGAATGTAAGTAACTTTAAGCTAACTAAAATTAATGAATATAAACCTAATAAAGTTAAGATACTCCTAATGTTTGAAATAGGAAGTAGAAGATACACAGAACCTAATTACATAGGCCCACTACCCACCCTCCTCCTAAAGAGCAATCTTACTTAAAGAAGTTTTAAAATCCACATGCTGGAATGATGCCACTAATGTACTCCTGGAGGAGTGGAAAGTCCCCTTAAATCATAAATCATAAATTCTGGTAGCTCATGCCACCATGAAGACAACAAACTGCCTGTGAGAGTTTTCTTTCTATGTCTGATCAAACTGGTTTCAAGTGGCCGCTTTCCAGAAATTTCCTGTAGGGACAGGATCGCTTCACACTTCAAGTCAGAACACAGAACCATGAGACCCAAAGTTACGCAGGAGAAATAGTTATTTGGTGTCAGTCTCTGACAGATTAGATTGTATTGTCTTTTGGGGTAAGAAAAGAAAATAACCAGAGAGGCAGACAATCAAGTGCTCTAGAACCCAAATGGCATTGTGAGCCATTCTGTGTGCCATCATGGAGATCATCTCTGTAGGTCACAAAGAGAAAATCTAGGAGAAAAAACTTGGGGTAGATTATCACAAATGTCTGAAGAGAAAAATAAGTTCCAGAATGACAACCATACTAACAGAGAGGAAGTCATCCCATCGCTGAAGAACTTGGACTTGCTTTTTAAACATGGGAGGGCTGTTAGAATCAAACCCTATAATCAAACCCTGTCTCTAATCAAACCTTATCTGGAATCAGACCCTGTCAACCCTGTTTGTGTGCTTTTCATTTCTGTTGTATTGAAATTCCTTCTCTTGCTACAATGTGTCATGATTCTTCATGTCTGGACATTTGCTGTTTTTTGAGTCTAGCATCCCAGCACCTTCTATGCCTTTCCACTAGGTAACCACTTCATGCTTCAGTTTAGATATCAGTCAATTTCACCACGGAGCTTTTTGACACCTATTGCCACTTTTAAATTTCACCACAGAACTGTTTGACACCTATTGCCACAATTTCACCACAGAACTTCTTGACACCCATTGGTGTTTGCGGTTCCACCAGAACACACTCCATCATCAGTAATGCACTTCAATATGGGGATTTGTGTATTTATCTGTAACTTCCAATAGACTAAGACCCACGACAGCAGAAAGTGCCCATGTTTGCCCCTTTGCTGCTTAGCATATTTTCTAGTAAATAATAGTCATCTAGTAAATACTGAGTGAATAAGTACATGAATGACTTAGCTTAGTCTGGGAATTTTAGATGGGTGGCTCTGGGTTAAAAGCAATTATAATGATAACCAATATTCATCATGCACCGATTGTGTACCAGGCACTGTGCTAAACACATTAAACAAATTATCTGAGTTGCCCTCACAACTGTAAGTTAAAGGTTATCACTATGTTCAAACTATAAGTGAGAAAATTGAGGTTCAGAGAATTAGGAGCAATTATATCACAGAGTCAACATTTAGTAGCTAGTATTTGGATTTAGGGATGTATAATTTCGGAGGTGGAATCTACCTTAAATTAATGCTATTTTTCCAGCATTTTCTTTTACTTTTAGGGTACTCTGATTAAAAAAGTATTTATTAAAAACTTAATTCTTACAAAGATATACATAAAAGTTTAGTGCAGCAGCAAGAACTGCCTTACTTCCCTCTGTTATTTAAATTTACCATTATGAGTAAGATAGAGGATTATTGGGGCTTTGGTGGTGGGTGTGGGGTAGAAACATATATTTATTTATAGGGATTTGAACCTAAAACCCCTAAAACAAAAACAGTGATATAAACCAACATTACCTCAAATGTAACTGGGGAAAAATACCTAACAAATATTTTCAACAGCAACAACAAAATAATAGTTACCATCACACAATAATGAATCGTTGTCATAAACTTGGTCAGGAGATCATCACTAGGAATAAAAGCAGTTCACTGTAGTGGAGAAAATATAACTTAAACTCAATAAAATTTAATTCAATATTAAACATACAAATTGTTGAGTGATCTTGCTAATGATGGGAAGACACCAAATGTAGATTCACTGAAGACTCCCATCTGAATAACACTTAATGGAAGTGTGTATTAAAATTGGGAGTGACAATCAAATCTGGAGCCCAAAGCCAACAGGACAATTATAATCCACTTACAGCATTCACTGTGGGGGTAGAAAGGTGGCCTGAGGGCCAGGATCCATCCCCACCAAATACCCCAGCCCATCTCAAGGCTAGTTCTCTCAGTTGTGGTCTGAGAGGAAGTGCAGTGTAATGATTCATTTACCACCTGTTCCAGAGCATGACAAGTGAGAGCAAGCATCTGCAGACTGGTTGCTTGCTCTCCTGAATAGTAATATTACATACAGAACATTTTCGTTGTCTTTAGAAAAACTTTGGTTCCAATATATTCTCAGTCTTATTGAGCCCTACAGACAAGCTTAAGTATCAAGACCTTGAAGAAACCCAGTCTTCAGGTTGGATAGAAAAGGTACAGGAATTAAGAAGTGACGGGGGGAAATCTGCGCAAATCTCATTTTAACCCTAGAATTAGGTGCCCAGAGTGCTAATAGATGTGCTTTCCAGGACAGGTATCTAACTGAAAACTGGAAATACGACTTATCTGAATTGAAATTTTCTTTAAATATAAAATCCTTGGAAGGTCCTGAAGGTTTATTAAGTTAAAAAGGATGAAAAGCCTTCATAAACGGCTTTTTAATATTAATTGGATGCCGAAATAGTGTTTTAGGTATACTGGGTGATATAAAATATGTTAAGAATTTATTTCATATATTACTCTTTACCTTTTTAATTCTATAACTTAAATTTACATATAGGTAAAATTTCACCTATAGCTTACTTAGTATGTCTACTGGGCTCCACTGATTTATTAGGTGGTTATGTACATACATTTTCTCTTGCTTCAGCAGGATAGTAATCTTTAATCTCTAATTTTGCAATATAGTGATTCTCAAAGTTTAAATGAATTTCAAATAATTTCAATATTAATGCCCCCAAATCCACTTTTTATATTTCAATATATTACACATTCCTCTTATATTTTAATATTTTTAACTCAATTCAACATTTAAAATTTTTGATTCATTAACTATTAAAAGAATAAACACTTGATAATATCCAGTGTGAAAAAGTTAGAGAAGTAATTGTTAACCTTAGTATCAAAGTTATTAATTTTCTGTGAAAAGAATGGTTTGAAATAGAACCAAGTGAGAGAGAAAATACAGAAGTTTATGAAACCAATTGTTGATCCATTGTTATTGATAGTATTTTCTCATAAGGTATATTTTATCTGAAAATGTACAAATCACTAACATAATTCAATATAAAATAGAGGGTCTGTGAATATTTCTTATAGTGTACATTAGTTTAAAAAATACATAAGGGCCTCATATTCTCGAAACTTTATAATTAAAATTACAGCACTATAATTTTTAGGAATATTGATTTTTTTTTTCACTTCTTGTATTTGTCCAAGATTCTGTTGGAAACAGTGTAAAGAATACTACCAGCAGCTAGATATTCTCACCAGGAGTGATGGGATAATGTCAAATAGTTTTAGCACATGCAAAAAGATTTCAAGCTAAGGAAGATAGGTTTTTTGAGCTACCCTCCACCAGAAATGCGGTATTAAACAAGAAGTAGCAGAGAAGAAAGAACCAAACTCTCCTTTTTCACATCTTGCAACTAAGTCTATCAATATAGTCAAAGTAGAAGACTACCATTTTTGCAGCAAAAACTCCAAAAGAGATAGGGCATGAGTAGTGTACAAGGATAGAATAGAGTATAATGAGTACATTTTTAAAACACAATTTATCCAATATTATTTTTTCTGAGTTCTAAAACAGTGTGTGGGATATGATCAGTGTGAAAAATAAATTGGTATAATAAAATCCAGTAGGAAGGTTGTTAATTCAATAAGAGATGCTATATCAGAATAGACATTAATAAAGAATAAATAATTCACTAGTAATGGAATTATGAGCATTGTAGTAGTAAAGAAAGATAAATGATTAGATGTCAAATATAGCAATAGTGTAGTACTTAAGTTTCTCTTGATTAGTTTATGCCTACAAATTATAAACATTGAAATGAATAAGAATTAAATTAAAAGATAGTGAGCTTAGCTATATATTTTGGAAATGGGAAATAGATAATTCAGAGAAACTTTCAGAAGATTAAAGTTTAATAATTAGAGTGTCATTTTTAACACTTGACATTTCATATCTGTTTTGAGCATATTCATGATTTTTGGTTAGTTAAAACACTAGAGAAAAATTTAAATCTTAGGTTTAAAACAACAGAGATCATTTGTTCAGGACTTGTTATGTATTAGTACTCTTTAAGTCTAACTTTATAGGCAAGTAAAATGGATTTTAAAATAGAAACATATGCATAATATTTTAATACTAGCCTTTAACATTTTTCATTTAGTGAACGTAACCTTGATTTGATAATACTCATTTGCTCTTGTTCCTCACAATCAATCCATATCAGAAAGTCTAGTTATGTACCTTCCTGCTCAAGATTCTTTTCTATTTTCATGTGGAAGAGCAACTAGCATCTTAGAATAAGATACACCATAGAACATGAACAAAAAACAGATACCAAAGAGCTGTAAATGAATAGCATAGAGTTTCTCTCTGTTAAAGGCTTTGTTATCAAAATCCTAAGCCAAAATCATCAGAACTTTCATTTTTTTAATCGCTAAATAAGGGAATATACATAATCCTAACAAAAGATAAGAAGGTGAGGGAACTATTTTGCAGTTCTACTTTCAAGGGTCTAACCCTTGTTCTCACTCAGCAAGTACAACTCATCATTGTCCTTGTTGCACAAACAATTTTCATAACAGTATCTTTCAACTGCCCAGAAAAATATTTAACTGGACCCAAATAGTCATCCCTACAGGCATGAGGAGATTATTTTAACTTGACCATTTAAATACATGTACTGGCAACACCTCATCATCCAAAGAAAACATCTGTTGTATTATATAGAATGTCTGGTTTAAAATGGTATCTACAACCTCTGATGTATGTGTCTGCCAGCTTTGAAATGCAAACCTGAATAATGGGTTCTTGATCCACTGAATGAAGTCACTTAAGATGAAAGTTCTTTCCATTTCTGACATTGCTAAAATATTCTTTTAAATCATTAGTTCATACATACATACATACATACATACATACATACATACATACATATATGTGTGTGTAGTCATGATATTTGGATATATTTACATACAATGTTCACCAGACTTCCTTAATCCTAAAGCATCACAGAGAGACACATAATCCTCTCCCCAAAATACATTTAAAACCTCAATTGAGCATCTGTGATTCATAGTCAACAAGCTTAGAGTGGAATTTCTGCATTTCTAAGAAACCCACTTGCTCCAACCCCAAGGGCTCTCATGTTCAAGCAAGTCTAGGAAAAATTACTTCCATTTAACTATTGTTGCTAGTATTTGAATTATCTTATTTTAAATATGTTTTGTGAACTGTTTAATTTTATGTATTTCTTAAATAAAACTTAGAACTTTCTTATGTGATAGGGATATGTATTACACATCAGGGAGAAATTATATATTTAACAAATTTCATTTTGAAACTAAGACTGCATATATATTATTTTATTAAACAAAATTCTTGATCGGCATTTCTGTATTGATAAACAAGCATTCTTTCATTTTAACCCCTACTTTTACCCTTCCCCATAAACAAATATTCTTAGAAAAAAAATTGTGTTTGTCCTTGCTCTACATAAAAAATATACCTAAATGCTACCTAAATCATAGTAGTCACCATACATTGAATATGGGCTGTATTTAAGATAGTCCACATATAATTGTATTTATTCCTCATTTTAAAAAATGTGCACTACCATGCTTATTTTTACAACTAGGAAAGCAAACCTCCAAAAATTTAAAGAACATACCCCGAATCCCACAGTTAATATCAGAACACTAGTCTAAAACAGAATATTCCTATGTCTTGCACTGCTTTGCCTAGAAAAATATTGTAAAATTAATTTATAGGTAATGTCAAAAACAGGATTTTCATTGGCATATTTGTTGGACATTCACTATCATTAACTGATCATCATGAGTTTGATACTTTATTTATATTAATATAAATAAAGTTGAAGTCTAAAAGGTTGAAGTCTAAAAATATGTTTAGCATTAAAAAAAATGATTAGCCATAGTTAAAAAAGCAATGTTGATTATATCAGTGACTGCGAAGATGTACACAACATAGGCAAATATATATATATATATATATATATATATATATATATATATATATATATATATATAAATTGACTCAAGAGAAAAATTTTATATTTTCCTAGCTAAAATAAGAATATCCCCATGGTTCACAAGCAAATCAATGAGTTTGCAATCATCTATCGATATGTTTAGAAATACAAGGAAAGAACCACACTGTTTAAGTAGTGTCTATTTTTAAAATTGCTGTGCTTTTCAGGTTTTGC
Source organism: Uropsilus gracilis (assembly GCA_004024945.1). NCBI lineage: Eukaryota > Metazoa > Chordata > Mammalia > Eulipotyphla > Talpidae > Uropsilus > Uropsilus gracilis. The sequence continues at coordinate 82,903 of PVHY01005025.1, forward strand.
TTCTGTTAGTTACATAATGATTCACTTGCCAACAAAGTAAGTCACAAAATGGTCTGATAAACTTTTGATTTGTCAGTAAAAGTACTTCTTAAGTCATAAAACAGCTTATTTATTTATTTATGCTTACCCATACAAAGAGAGAGCCAGGGTGGGAGGAGAAAAAGACAGAGTCTGAGTCATTATGCACAGTTAGATACAGTTCTTAGGTTCTAAATAGTTCCTGAAATCTATCAACATAATTGTTTTACTATTTCTTGGGACTAAGTACTAGAAAAACATTTTTGATATCTAAAATAGTTTTTCTGAAAAAAAGTATGTTTGGCCAAATATACAGACAGGACAAAAGAAAGTCAGTATCCCTAATTGTTTTGTTCTATTCTTTGTTTCTATTAGTACCAATATAATATATGAAACTTATAAAATTTATTTTTTGAAGTTAATTTTGGTTACCTTGTGAAATTAAGATTTTAAGATTGTTCTCTTAACTTTTTAAAACATATTTGAGATAGTTTAGATAAATCATGACCTTGAAGTATGTCTATAGTCTATCTAGAACCCAAGAAATGAGAGAAGAGATCTTAGTATTAAATGAGTGCAGTCTCCCCCCAACCAAGTGATAACTGGAAAAACTGAATGGATTTCATATTTCATTGCTCACTCAATATCAGATTACTGTTGTTTTTTTAAATGATTAAGCATTGATTCTATTTTTATAACAACCCAGCAATCTTTTCAAGAGCTTAGTCAAGCCAAGTGTTTAAAATTTAAAAATTTAAGTTTAAAATTACAATCTTATGTGTTATTAATTTAAATATTCTAAAGCATTAGAATATTTGAACAATATCTCTAGAGTATTGTAATATTTAGACAATATCTCCCAAAATATATGTTCATCCAGTCCCTCACAACTTGATCTAATTTAGGAATGAATTTTTAGTCATAATTATAAAATCATTTATGTGATGTTAAAAAAGAGCTCACACTGAACTTGAGTAGACCCTAAAACCAATGACAGACAGTCTGAGAAGGTTGTAGATCATGAGAATATGTAGGCAGATTTTGGAATTATGCTGCCACACCCAAGAAAAGCCTGGGAACCCCAGCAGATGAATTAAGATTATTTTGAAGTAAATAAATGAAAAGTTTGACAGACAAGGAAAATTTAAAACTGTCAAGAGAACTGAAGCATAAAGCAAGAGAAGGGAAGGGGGATACAATCGGGGGAGGGATGGGCACAAGTGATTAAGATGTTTCATGGGTAATAAGGTGGTGAGAGTACCTCGGGTTAGACAATGATGCTAAAATATATATATATATGTACAATTAATTTTAAAAAATAAGACTTAGAAAGGAAGGAAGGAAGGAAGGAAGGAAGGAAGGAAGGAAGGAAGGAAGGAAGGAAGGAAGGAAGGAAGGAAGGAAGGAAAATTTGATAAAATATAATACCAAAACCATGTAAAAATGTGTTTATGGAACTATTTTGAATCAAAAACTGAACATAAGATTGCTTTTCAACATATGTGTATTTGACAGAACTTTTCTACAAAGAATTTTCACTGAAAATATGTTATCTGGGAAATGATTTGTAATATATCTTTCTGACCAAGAATTTGTATTCAAGATATAAAAAAAATTCTGCAAATCAACAATAAAAATGTTAGCAACTAATTAAATACTGGAAACAATTTATAAAGCTTTTCCATCAAAGACACTGAGTGAATGGCAGTAAGTTATTTCAAAGGTGGTCAGTATTACTGGCATTTGGGACACACAAATTTAAACCCCAGTGAAGAACTACCCAACACTAACAGAATGTCTAAAATACCCCAAAAATATTGTTAAAAAGTAAAAGATTGGAGCAACTATAACTTTTATACTCACATACTAAAATCATGCAATAGTTTAGAGACGTATCTGGCATTAAACATATATTTATATATAATTTACATTATAATCTAATAATTACACTCCTGTTGAAGCAAAGGAAATTATGTAACAGGGAAAGTATACAATATAGAGCAGAAAATAATAACTTTGGTCTTGCTGAGTAAGAAATTAATTATTATTTTTATTACTTTTGATTACTTATTTATTATATTTTACTAATTAGCAAGCCTATTGAAGTGCAATTGCAGGACCAAAATATGTGATTTCAAACTTCATTCCAAAAAGTTTATACCAAACAAATTTAAATTGTAGAGTGCGCTTTCAAAATTGACTCATATTTTGACAAGTTAATTGTCTCCAAGTGGTCCTCAGAGACAATTAATATGTTCTGTTAAGAAGTTAATTGAGTAAACTGTGGTGTAAAACATACATTTGAGAGAATGAAATATGACATCTAAAATACAATTTCAGGAAATTATGCAACATCTTTAAGATAATTAACTAAGGATTCTCCTTAGTTTGAAACTCTGAATACACAGACTTGAATAGTCTATAATATTGTTCTGAACATTCTTTCAAAGTCAAGTAATTGATCTACTGTGTTGGGAGGTAAAACTTCTGATAGTAGGACTACCACATTTAATAAGATCTATACTACTACAATAGTTTTGTTTGTTTACTCTCTGCAACATCCTTAAATCATCTCCTTGATTTGCTTTGTGCATATTCATATGTTTTACTTCTTTTAAACTCCTGGTGTAAGAATTGGGAATATTCCTCCACACAGGTGCAAAATTTACCCACATATCAACACTTTTCATCTAAAATATCCTTTAGAACTGATATAAGCACCAAACTGAAGCACACAACTATGGGCAGGAGGGAAAGGGGGGTGGGGTGGGAGTAGAGGGTGGGCAGGGGGGTATATCCCTGGGATTGCAATGATGTGAAATTTATATATAAATAAATTTTAAAAAAACAATAAAAAAGAACTGATATTTGCAAAAAACAACAGAAAAATCAATTAATGATTTGAAACCTAATATGTACTGTTAAAAAGCCAGAGAATTATGACCTCAAGAAAAGTAAAAATTTCTACAATGTTATTGATGAGTCAATTTATTTTCTAACTTACCACACACTTGATTATTGCCTCTGGAAGAAGAATTTTTGCTTTAACTCCAGTCACAATATTCATATTTAAAAGTTTTAAATGGAAAATAAAGTTCTCTTAATTTTCTTCTTCTTCTTCTTTTTTTTTTTTTTTTTTTTTTTTTGGTGAGGCTAGGTCTTGCTATTTTACCCAAAAGAACCGCAGGCTCACATTGCCCAGGGTACCAGAGACTCAAGCTATCCCCAGTCTCAGCTTCCCAGGTAGCTGGGATTACAGGCGCACGTCAACAGGCCCAGCTATTTTTTGGGACTAGGTCTCGCTACATTGCCCTGGGTGGGTCTCAAATCCGCGAACTCAAGCAATTCCTCGTCCCTGCTTCACTACGCAGGTTGCGATTAAAGGCACGCACCCTGTGCTTGGCCAATTTTATTTTTTTTTTAATTATCAAAAAAATTTAAAAGAGCCCTAGTAGTTATCACAGTGAACATTTGTTCGCCCATGTTCTCAAGGAAGTTAAAAAGAGATAGGCTTCCTCTATCTTCCAGTCTCAGTTAATTGTTAAAAGAGAGTGACAGAAAGCATGGATCTCTCCGGAAGAGAATCAACAGTTCCACCATACAAGACAAAATAGAAAACAGATTGACTCTTGGCACGGGGTTGAAAAAGTCCATGCAAGAATCCTTCTACAATAAGATAAAGAAGTCTTGTAGTTCTATTTGGGCCACCCTAATTTCTCTGAATATATCTAACAATTCGTATAAGACAAATGGGTCAGAAAGTTGTGGTATATGTACACAATGGAATATTATTCATCAATCAAAGAAGTCAACCTTATGTCATTCACAGCAACTAGAGGTTAGCAAAAATAAGCATGAAAGAAAAAGAGAAACATTAGATGATCTCACTTATATGAGGAATATAGGGAAAACAAACAAACAAATGGACAAGAAACATTTAAAACTGTCAACAGATCTAAAACAGAGCAAGACATGGGGTGGAGGGGAATCGGGAGGGGTGAGCACAACAGATAAAGATGGCTATGGTCTTAAGGTAGGAGAACCTCAGGGTAGACAATGGTGTAAAATATATAGAGATATATATGTATACAATTAATTTAAACACAATCAAATAATTTTAAAATAATATGTATAGAGCCAATAATGGAAAACAAGATATCCTTAGTTCTTACCCATATTTACCTTTCTTGACGATCTAACAAAGGTTGATTTTAGTGCTGTGTATTAGAAAATTTAGATTTTGCTCTCTTACTGTCTCCTTTAACTCTAAACTGCTATATTTTCCATTTGCAAAATGTATGTTTGCTTGTTTGTCTGCTTTAGTTTTGAAGCGAATTACAAAGAAAGTTGTCAGACAGGAAAAACAATGCAAAGTAAAGGAGAAAACAAGAACTTTGGAGACCCTGGTTAAAGAGTTAAGTCTTATTCCTAGATCTGTTGATATTTATGAAATTTGGGATTCTTGCTTATTTTAC